>JAVJIF010009526.1:0-128717 GCA_038442645.1 Agave tequilana | reverse complement strand
AGCTGAGGCGGAGTATATTGCGGCCGGAGTCTGTTGTGCACAAGTCCTTTGGATGACACAAGTCCTTTGGATGAAACATACTCTCCTTGACTATGATTTGCATTATGACCATATTAAAATATTCTGTGATAATACAAGCACCATTCATATGACCAAAAATGTAAATCAACATAGCAAGACCAACACATAGATATTCGATATCACTTTCTTAGAGATCACTATGAGAGAGGCGATTTTGAAATTGATTATGTTTCCACCGATTTTCAACTTGCGGACATTTTTACTAAACCATTCGATTATAATATATTTTCATTCATTTGTGGTGAGTTAAATGTTTGTATTATGAATTCATAAGTTCAGAAACTGTTTCAATTATATATATATACACACACATGTGTTTTTCAAATTAATATCTCTTTTATGTTGATATCTTCACCTTTTTGATGCATGACAAAAAAGGGGAGAGATATTTGAGTTATTTAGTTGAGTTGTTTTGGTATTCTATATCCATTCTTATTACCATGCTTATATATTATTTTTAGATGAAGAAGGATTGGAAAGATGGTAGGCTATATATACATATTATTTTATATTGGTATCATCTTTATATATGCAATATATGTGTGACTTACTCATATTTTCAAATCCATTTAAAGTCATAATATTTTCTTACACTTGATAGATAGCATAACTTGAGGGAGAGCTTTTTAAGCTTTTTTCTATCTTTTATTTTAAATAACTCATATATTTTGTCATCATCAAAAAGGGGGAGATTGTTGGCCAAGGTTACAATCACCAAATTTTATGGTTTTGATGATAACAAAATATATGTGGTTATTTAATACTAATCAAGTTCAAGTATTTAAGTATATTTTAGGGTTCTAAAGATTCAAGGAGTTTTCTTTCTCTAACGGAAGATGTTAAAAACTCAAGAAGATTTAAATACAGGATTAAAGCTCAAAGCACTGAAGCGTCGCTAAGAAGAAACCCGGTTGAAGATCTTGTAGTCACCTAGAGCCTTATAAGATATTAGTTTGTTAAAGTATAGAATATAGTTGTGATGCTCAAGAAGTTACACTCACAAAATACACGATTTCGAAAATACAAGTTTTCATAGTATTGGTATTTTGCATGTTTGGTTTTGATACATGTCTCATAATTTTTTCAAAATTTTATAATAAGTTTAGAACATGTATTTCATCACCTATACATTGCTATATTACCTATAAACCAATACAAAATATTTTGAAAAATATTTGAAACCCAAAATATATCAAGAAAACTGTTTCAGGCCAGAACAGTCGACCGGTGCCAATTTCTGGCCAAAACAGTCGACCGCCCGGTCGATCAGGCCTTGGCCTTGGGGCGTGCACGTTTGTGCATGTTGTCGGCCGACCGACCGGCCGACCGCTAACCCTTGCGGTCGACCAATCGGTCGACCGACTGAGAGACTGTAACTCTCGGCTAGGGTCGATTGACCGATCCGATTGACCAATGTTTTTGGTTTTCCTCTCTGAACGGCCGAGCGGTCGACCGGAGCCAACGAATCTTTTATGTTCGGGTGACCGACAGCCTAGCAGATGGCTATAACGGCCAGTTTTTGAATCTATTTTGTTTTTAGTAGATTCCAACGAGCATTTTTGGTTTCCAAGTGTCTAAACACACCCCAAATGACCTGATATGATTTACAAATGATATTTATTCATTGCCTATATATATGGGTCATTGGTTTTGATTTTTACACAAGAAGTTTACACAAGTTTACAAGTTTGTTTCAAAAGAGAAAAGTTTTTCTAGCATCTAATCTTCGAGTTCTTTCTTTCCAAAGCTATTTTCAGTTGTTTTTAAAGCTCTTCACATCTTTTTAACTGAATTTATTCTTTCACTTAACTTCTTGAATTATACTTCATATCCTACTCTATAGGAAGTTATAAAAAAAGTGTTGTGATCTTTTTGGATCACCAAGAGCTTTGTACCTTAATTTGCTTTGTGGTACCTATTGTGTAGAGGGTTGAGTTGGTGGAGTTGTGTACTCTGATTTTGTTTTATATACCAAGTTGTAATCTCTTTGTGGAAGATCTCTTAGAGGAAAGTAAAATCCTTCATAGTGGTGAAGGCAGGGATGTAGAGCAACGGGTCAAACCTCGAAATAACTCCCTCGTGTTTGCGATTGCTTGTGTCTTACTTTCTATTGCTTTTTACATTTCTTACTTGTGTAGTTGTTTATCTTTCTTAATTCCATTGCTTGCATTTCATTCATCACTTTCTATTGGTCTATACTCATCTCAACAAGGAGGCAATTGAGCACCTCAACTCATTATCTAGAAGAATCAAAGAGGAGAAGTTTTAGAGCCCTTCACGAAGAATTCAGTTTTAATTCTTATTTTGAGTGACCGTTTGCATATTTCATCATAAATAGTTTTAGAATAGCATTTGATTAGCAAAACACCTATTCACCCCTCTCTAGGTGTATTTCACCAAATACTAACAATCTCTACCTTGCTCATGTTCATTGAGTCCCTCCATAGAAATTGGCCTTTACCTCATTCACCGTCCCTTCTCCCCGCTTTTGTGACTTCACATGGCTCCCTCCCAAGAGCTCGTTCACTACTTTACCTTTAAAGAACCTTGATGAAGTTCAGAAATGCTCTAAACTTCTCCACCGGGATGGTCTTCGTTATCATATCCATTGGATTCTTTTTCGTGCTGATCTTTACCAAATCGATCCCCTTATCATTCATGACCCACTGACGTTTCTTGTGATACCTCACATCAATATGCTTTGTCTGCTTGTGATACCTGTGATCCTTAGTAAGATGAATCGCACTCTAGCTGTCGCAATAACACGAACTGAATCATGTATGATACTAAACGACCAATCCTCTCAATCACAAAGCTTCCTTTGATGCCTCCACTACAGCCATGTACTCCGTCTCTGTCGTTGAAAGAGTAACCGTATCTTGAAACTCTTCCTTCCAACTAATGACGCACTCAGCTAAAATGAACACAGCCCGTCGTAGATTTTCGCTAAACAAGATCTCCCGCATAATCTATATCAACATAGCCTTATAATTAACTTAGGCTTCTCTGTTTTCAATCTCTGAAGCACCATGCCTAATCTCGCAGTCTCTCGCAGATATCGTAGCACCCACTTCACTGCTTCCCAATGTTGCTTCTCTGAATTTGACATGAACCGACTTACTGTACTAACTGTATAGGCTAAACCAGGCCAAGTGTAGACCATAACATACATGAGTGATCTCACTGCACTAGCATATGATATTCAAGACATCTCTTCCCTCCTCTTCCCGTGATTGTGGACACTGCTTGGAGGATAATTGGAAGTGACCTGCCAAAGGAGTGGTGACTGGTCTTTTCTTCTGCATGTTGAATCTCTCCAATACCTTGAGAACGTAGTTCTCCTGGGTAGCCAAAGTCTGCCTGAGCCTCTGTTTCGAATGATCTTCATACCTAAGATCTTATCTTCTTCCAAATCCTTCATGTCAAATTCTTTCTTGAACTGAGCTTTAAGCTTCTGAACATGTGTCTTATTTTTTGCAGCAATTAACATATCATCCACATATAACAACAAATATGTCGGATCATCACTCTGCTTAAAATAGACACAACTATCATATTCACATCTGTTTGTATCTAACCTTGATCATAAAGAGTCGAACTGTTTGTACCACTGCCTGAGAGGCTGCTTAAGTCTATAGAGGGACTTCTTTAGAAGACACACCTTATTTTCTTTATCTTCCTGAATATAACCTTAAGGTTGTTTCATGCATATCTTCTCCTCCAACTCACCGTGCAGAAATGCTGTTTTGACGTCCATCTGCTCCAACTCTAGATCAAACTGAACAACTATCGCCAATAACATCCGAATAGATGTATGCTTGACTACATGAGAAAAGATCTCATTGTAGTCAATATCCTCCTTCTGAGCATATTCCTTGACAACTAACCTTACCTTGTACAACTCATTGTCCTTCTTATGAAAGACCAATTTGCAATTTATTGCCTTTGAGTCCTTTGGAAGATCGACTAATGTCCGTATTTGGTTTCTATTCAAAGACTCCATCTCTTACTCCATGGCTATAATCCACTTGTCATGGTCATCTGCCTCGATTGCTTCTCTATAACTATTAGGATCTCTTGTTTTTGTTACTAATGCGAAAGAGATATGATCATCATCCCAACCATACCTTATTAGTGGCACAGTAACCCTGACTAACCGCCTCAATGATCTAGGTTGCTCTAAGTAGCCTTCTGTTTGTCTTTGGGGCCATTTGTTTCGCGTAAAACTCCGTAATTCGTAAATGACTTACTACCCAGTTACAATTACGGCGTTTGTTTGGACCGTAATTCTAAAAGACTAACGTAACTCAACTAAACTCACTTGCAACCCAGTTACCACTCACTTACAGCCCAGTTACAGTTAATTTTGTGGTTATACAAATTTGTAATATTTTTTATATTAATATTAAAAATTTTAATATTTAACTTTTTTAATATTTATTTGCAGTATTAAAACTTTTAAAATCACCAAATAGTTAATTTTGTGGTCAACTTTTTCACTTACGACTTATACATTACGACAATCAAACACCGTAAAGTACAATACACTTTCCCACTTTACAATTTTATATTACCAACCAAACACCGTAAAATTTACATACATGTAACTCATTTACAATTGTAAAAGACTTTACCAATTACAACTATGAATTACGGCCAGTTACGACAACCAAACAGACCCTTTATCTGAATCTGAGGAGTACTCTTCTGATCCTTCAGACCTTTTAGTACTCTCTGAGAACTCAACTCATTTTTCTTGAGTGTCTGCTGAACTATCTACAATTCCACCTTGCGCTTTATCCTCCATCTCTGACTTTTCTTGCAACATTGATTCTTCGTTAAAGATTACATCTCTGCTAGTAAAGGCGCTCCTTTTCTCGAAATCTCAAAGTCTGAAACCTTGACTCCTTTGGTGAACCCGATGAAGATACACTTCTTAGATTTGAATTCCAGTTTGTTCCTTTTCTGACTATCAACCAAACTATACGCAGGGCAACCGAAAATTTGTAAGGTTGAATAGTCTACAAACTCTCCTCGCCATATCTCCTCTGGGATCTGAAGATCAATAGCTATTGATGGTGACATGTTTACCAGATAACTCGCATGATCCACTGCCTTTGTCGAAAATCCTTCTGACATGTCAGCCTGTAATCTGATATTGCGGGTATGCTCTATAAGTGTCCGATTCATGCTCTCACTACTCTGTTCTGTTCTGGTCGCCCTGGAATACTTAGCTGGTGTTTGATGCTCTTACTTACTAAGTAGTCATTAATTCTATGGAGGTGTACTCGCCTCCATTATCGGACCTCAAGACTTTCACTGTAACCCCCCGATCCCTGATATACGTATCACAGTATCAGTACTCGATATGATGTACAAAGTTGATTTAACCTTCCTGATAGTCAGATTGAGCTGGTTTCAGTTTCAGATATTATTTTTTAATATTTTAGATTTTTCAGAATTTTCTGAAATTTTTCTGGATTATTTTGAAAAATCTCCGAATCGGCATCGACCGATATCGATAATCGGCTTTACGATTTTAAATTCACAAATTGAGTTGAGTTTCTGGCATCTGTTTTCTCATAGTTCCTTAAAATCAATATTTTTACGTGAGGGTATTTTTGCTCTACGTATATAAGTCGCCGTAGCGTCTCCGTATCCGTGGGATCGGGGCGTTATAGAGTGGTATCAGAGCCTAGGTTCATACTTGATGTCGGTGGCCACCTAGGTCAATGCTTGGCTCTTACCCACAGTACAATCAGATTCTGATTAACATTCATCTGTATCTGAATTTGGGAATTCTAGTTATGAGTACAAGAATACCATCTCGTTGATAAGTCATTCCTTGACCCTTTTCTATTCCTTAATTTCAGTTGTCAACCAGAATAATTTGATTTCCTTCTCGCTTTCTCTTCATTTTATTGCTTCCAATCCTTTATTTTAGTTCACGACACTAATTGTCTACCCCGCATTCTCTATATGTATCAGAATGCGCAGCGAAAGCATCATAGGCCCATAACATTTAGGTTTTGGGGCTGTAAATATTGTTCTCATTCCCATTTTCGAGGACGAAATTTTAAGGTGGGAGAAATGTAACCCCTCGATCTTTGATGTACGTATCACAGTATCAGTACTCGATACGACGTACAAAGTTGATTTGACCTTCAGGTAGTCAGATTGAGCCGGTTTCAGTTTCAATATTATTTTTCAATCTTTTAGATTTTTTTCAGAATTTTTTGGAATTTTTCTGGATTATTCTGAAAAATCTCCGAATTCGGCATCGACCGATATCGATAATCAGCTCTACGATTTTGATTTACAAATTGAGTTGAATTTCTAGCATCATTTTTCTCATAGTGCCTTAGAATCATATTTTCTACGTGAGAGAATTTCGCTCTGCGTATATATGTCGCCGTAGCGTCCCGTATCCGTGGGATCGAGGCATTACATTCACCTCCGCCTCGTCTGATTTTTCACACAAAATTTTTCACTCCTTGAACTTCTAAAATACTTTCGATTTCTGCTTCAAGAAGTATACCCAAATTTTTCTTGAAAAATCATATATGAAAGTAACATAGTACCTAGCACCTCCAATGGATGCTATTGGCGAAGGCCCCTATACATCCGTGTGTATGAGATCTAGTAAGTCCATTGTCTTATGCTGTGATGTAAAAAAAAATTATTCTATGTTGCTACCCATAATGCAAAATTTACAAAGATCAAGTTTACAATATTTGATATCTGGTAGAGCACTCCTTTTGTGTAAAGCTTGAAGATCTCGCTCACTCATGTGTCTAAGACGCATGTGCCAAAATCTGTTGTATCCTCCTTTTCTATTGCTGCTGAAGCATCACCAATGATAATGCTTCCTGCCAACTTGTACAAGTTTTCTATCCGTTTTTCTTTGAGAATCGTCATGGAGCCTTTAGTAATTTGATTCCTCCATCTCAACAGAAATTGTACCCTCGAGCTTCCATATCTCCCAACGAGAGAGGATTCTTCTTTAAATCCGGAACGTATCGTACGTTCGTGAGGATTCGAACCTGTCCATCAAACATCCTCACACAAATGTTACCGATGCCAACAGTGTTACACACGGCATCGTTTCCTATCAGGACAGAGCCTCCATCATAAGGCTTGTAAGTGATGAACTACTCTCTTTTTGAGCACATGTGGTTTGTGCACCCCGAGTCAAGTAATCAAGCATCTGAGTATTTACCTTTTCCTGACTCAGCCATTAAGATATCACATGAATCCTCATCTGATTCTTCGACAACCCCGACTTAATCTGACTTTCCACTGGTTTTCGCCCATCAGAATTTTTTTCGCCTTTCTTTTTCAACATCTCCTTGTGTTTTATATAATTTTTCTTGATGTGCCCTGTTTTCTTACAAAAGTATCAAGAGAAACTACTAGAAACTTATGGATCCATTTTGGGTCACCTACTCTTTGATCTTCCCCTCTGACCCTTAACAAACAATCCTAAGGCCTCCTCCATAGAATCTATCTTCTTCACCAGCTCGTGTTTTGGGAGCATCTACCTGACATCTTCTAATTCTAAGGTCTCCTTATCATACATGATGGTGGTTGCCAAGTGGTCATAACCTGATGAAAGAGAAGAGAGTAAGAGAAGAGTTTGTTTTCTTCTTCTAGCTTAACCTTTATAGCTAACAAGTTGCTTAAAATTCTATTAAAAGTATTGAGATGTTGTAAAATAGGCGTACCTTCCTTCATCCGAAGGCTGTATAACTACTTCTTCATGAAGAGCTTGTTCGACAAACTCTTCATCATGTAAAGGCTCTCCAGCCTACACCAAAGATCAGCAGTTGTTTCCTCGTTCATCACGTTGTAGAGGATCTCATTAATAGGCACAGTATGATTGTCGTCTTTGCGCGTAATTCGATGTCATTTCACTCATCATCCTTTATTTTCGATGGCTTCTTCTTAATACCAAGCAGGGTCTTGTGTATGCCCTCCTTCACGAACAACGATGTTACTTGCATCTTCCACAACAGAAGTTAAACTTCTCATCGAATTTTTCCACCTCGAACTTGGTTGTCATGGTCGTCTTGTTAGCCATCGCTCTGATACCAATTGTTGATGATCTATCATCGATCAAACAACAGAGAAAACACCAAGTTGAAGACTCGGCAGCGGAAGCGGAAGCATAGAAGATTTACCACTAGTAAGCAATTGAAACTAATTATCACACAATCAAAAAACATAAGATTTAACATGATTTAGTAATGTGCCTACGTCTACGGGGAGGAGGAGATAAATTTTTGTTAAAAATAGAGAAGAAAATATAAGAGTTACAAGAAGATCTCTCTCTCACAACTCTCAATGGTGGAAAACAAAATTTCTCTTGAATTCTTAACACACCTTCAAAAGGCCACCCCAAGAGATTTATATAGGCACCCAGGATGATCCTTGTCCTTCACAAACTCCAATAACCAAATCAGCACCTCCTCAGAGTAATAGGAAACCCATATTCAAATCAAAATAAGAGACAGATCCGTATTAAAAAACTGACAGAACCTAAATTCTTCTCCAAGGAATATGAGGCACTTCAAATACTAACACAGATAATCCTCTATCACAACCATTTTGTGTGTGTGTGCGCGTGCGCAGCGCATGTTGGGGGGGATTCCTTTGCTATCTTTCCCTCATTCTGGTTTTCAAAGTTAAATCCTATCTCTCCCTTTCCCTCCCTTTAGGAGTAAACCGCCAAACTAATAGGTCCATATTACTTGGTGGTTGGACTGTGCATTTGCATATGAGCAACAAAGGCCTTATTCTATCAAATTAAGAAGGGGGATGGGGCCCACTCAGATGCTTGTCCAATTTCTACAATTTCGAGTTTGTCTAATCACCACTTCCGATGTCCATTTCGAAAATTACTTACAAAATAGCACAATGGTAAAATTTCTTGCAGCCGCGGTTGCGGAGGAGGTCTGGGGACTAAAACCCCGTCCCATCACATAGTTGAATTAAGATTCTCCCATAATTATTCTGAAAAAATATTGTTTGAACTCTCTGAATTTCCTCACATTTTTCAGGCTAACTTCAAGACAATCCCCGAAATCATCCAATGTGGCATGTGCCACGTAGGATTCAAGCAGGATTTACCATGCACTTCCAAGCCTCTTCAGTCCCTCCCTCTATTGGAATATTAACAAAGAGTCCGATGCGTAAAATTTATGCAAACAAACAATGCAAGTGAAATTGAGCTTGACGAAGAAATATTTACGACTTCTGCTCGAGAAGAAGAAGTCTTCATGGATATCATCATCACTAGGCAAATCGATGAACCATTGCATGAACGACCTTTGAATTGAATAACTCTCAATCACCTACAAATCTGCAGGATTCATAAAATCTCAACAAAATCTAGTTACACAATGTAGCTACTAGCTATGAGTACCGATATTTGCTATTAAAATGTAAGAATACTTTGCTATTAAAATGTAAGATGGAAGTCCTTCATGGTTTCTCTTAACCAATTGGCAGCATTAGTAGCCATGAGCATCTCCTGCATTGCTCTTAACTGAACATTTATCAAGATCTTTGCATTTCTCTGCAAATACTGCAACCCGAGTTCTATGATGCACAGCTAGCAATCTGTAGATATATAGCAAATTCATAGAGTTCATATCATAGCTATATCGGTGCATCATCATTATAATATATTACAGAATATACTGCTTTCTCTTTTCTTGCATTAAAAGTCCTTTTTTATTGTCTTTCTTTAGAGGCTTCTCTTGACGAAGTAAGGAAGCTTTTTTTTGACCCAACTGTATCCTGCTATGTTCTTCTCCTCATTAGCTCTTCATTTCAGACTCTCTCTTTTCCAAGATTCGTGATATTAACTGTTTCTGGCCTATGATAATCAATGAGCAATCAATTAGGTAGCTAATATGTATTTATAAATCCACTACAGAATCTATATACTCCCCTCTTTATTATATTAAGCCTAAGTTTGTGCTTTTATGTGATTCTCTACAACAAATCATATCATTTTACGTCATTTGTTAACACTCTCTTCTTAGTCAAGAAAAAATTCGAGACTTGCTCGTTAGACTGCATGAATCCCAAATTGATGAAGAGAGCGTGTCTACCTATCTGTACACCAACTGAACATAGGATGGCGATTTTCCCACGAGTCTAGTATTTAATGATAGAGGGAAGTAAGAACTGTTTCCTTTCCTTTCCTTTACCTTGCCTCTTAAAAAGCTAAATGCTTTGTGAGGGGGTCCCTTTCGTCCCCCTCCCCACGATGAGACTTGAAGGACAGGGAGGTGAAGGGGCTGCACCCCCTTTCTCAGCTACCTTCCAATGGCTCAATAGCTGTCCTGTACCTTGAAACTGGATCACACCATAAGTTTTCCACTACAAGCTAAGGAAATAACAGATGGATCCTCGTGTAGGAAATAAATCATGAAGAATACTTTTTTTCGGGGGTTACTAGTCCTAAGATTAGCATGGACATCATATCAAAAATATGTGGTGTTGTGTTCATGAAGAGTAGCATGGCATCAATTGTCTAATATATGGATCCAGCTAGCAATAATGCTCAGTTCCTGAGATGCCACAACTCAGGACAAAGAGAAAGTTACTCAAAAATGGATAACGAAGAATAGCACAAACTTTTCAACCTATAACCAATAAAAACAATCTAAAATGGTGCACGAATCAAGCTAAATTAAATAAAATACATTTAGAATTTCTCAACATAAGCCAATGGGAGAGAGGTGCTACTCATCTTTTTTATCAGTAGGTCAGTGTTCTATTTGCCTCTTTGATGTCCTATTTGCCAAATGACTCGGCATCTTAGAGTTCATATCAATCTTCAGCACTGGCTAGAAATTGGCAGACAATTACAGCTAGGTAATCTGATACCCAGAATATGGTCTATTTAGGGTTTTGCATGTACACTTCTTTTGGCAGAAGGCTAATCTCAATTACATATTGCACGCTAACTGTCCTTATTATTCCTCAACGATACCACATATTTCTGGTCTTATGGCATCCATGAGCACCTGATTAAAGTAGCCAATAAACCAACATGAATGGAAGATGGCCCAGTTTGCGTATGGATGGTTTAAATTTGTGGCAGAAGTTATGTCGCATCATAAAACCTAAGTCATGGCATCAAAAAGAAAACTTGTGAAATACTGGGACTTTTGCATGCAATATCGGCTGATATCATTTCGTACAAATTTTGGACTGACATGAAATATGCAAGTACAGCCAGTTTGTTTAAAGTTACATGCAAGTGTTACCGGGACACCTCAAATTTTAGGTTTTTGACATGTCAGATATGCTGACAGCACTTCAGGACACTTCTTGGACAATCCAATGATTTTAAGCAATAAAACCATGACAAAATTGTTATTCCATTGCAATTCTGGATTTTTTTTTTTTTTTAATATGTAAGATATTAATACTAGATTCTACAAGATAAATCGTCCTCTAGGTTATTTCTCTTACCCGATTCAGTTGATTACTCAGCACATACATGGACATATATGCATATTTTCAAGCAACTCTAGGTAATATATCAATGTTCGTGCATCTGATTTTTGGAAGGTTGGACACTTCAGGACGCTTATACCATTTGACACGCATCTTCTGTGTCCATGTAACACTGGTTACAACAATAGCACGGTATCATATACAAACAAGCAAGCATGAGTCCTTTCCATAAGAAATAGAAGGGAAAATATTTACAATGACCACTTGTTAACCACGTATCTTATTTCATATCAGTACGTCATTATGCTAGTGGAGTTCAGCAAATGAATTTTTATTTGCCAATGATTACTACTCAAGATTCCTCTAGTGATGCAACTTCTTCCAAGTCTCTTTTCACAACTTTCATCCACATACCAGTAAGTGTCTTTGTTTTTAAGCCTTTAAACAAATCAAAGCATTTTATCTTTTACAGTGGATTCTATTGGTACTCATCAGTCATGCCCATATTCTCTCTTTCAGCTCTTCTTCACTTTTCGATTAAACAGCACAATCTTTCCCTCTTTGTAACTACATCTAACTACACCATTCCTAGCTTTACCACACCATCAGAATATTCTTGTTTTCTAAGAGCCCGTTTACTGCTTTCTAATCAAAGGCCACATGTTTCAGGTTTCAATCGATATGATTATGCACTAGCCTGAAACATGAAACTCAAATTGACCCCTAACTCAAGTACCAATTCAAAGGACAACTTACCATATGCCAAGATGAACCTTGTATCAACTTTGTCACGGTTCAAAGCACATACCATATGCCAATTATCAACTTTGTATCTTTGGGTGTTAATTTGCAGAATAGCAAATATCGCTACCACCTACTATATCCACCGCAGGTACGGATGCTCCAATTCAGCAACTTCAATAACTGTTGACTACGATCAAGAGGAAAACCTAGATTGAGATACCTTGCCACTCCTTTTGAATGCCAATTGGCGATTATCAAGAGGCATAAAGTTCAATGAAATTGGTCTTTAGTGATGCCTTAGAAAGAAAGGATACGTTCCAAGTGACAGTATGGTTAAAAGAAACAGCCTTCATATTTTCCTTCATGCACTCCTATATTTAAGTACGGATACAAAATAAATATGAAAGATATAATATATTCAGAATCAATTACTGAAACTATCATAAAACAATAAATAAATAAATCATACTAAAAGAAGAACAAAAGCACCATAGCAGTCTTATAAAACCATGTTCTGCTAGCAGCATAAAGAACAGTGCCTGCTTTTACACATATCGGCTTGGAATCATACTTGAAAATTTTGTTGAGTGAAGATTAGAACCTGGATCTGATAGGTTCACTGACTTTTGAAATTCCAATATGCTGCCTGCAAGTTGTTATTGGAGAATCTGACCATCAGCAAGTTGATGCACTTATATTCCCACCGCTAATGAACCATGAAAACAGCTCCTCTAATTTTGCAAAGAGCTGATGCAAAGAGAGATTACCCAGAAAGAAACATCTAATGTAATTATAATAATCCCCTGTGCCTTGCATATCAAAAGATTCAATGCTATAATATCTCAGTATGAAATGACTGATTATATTCCTCCAAAAAAATAAACACCAAGGAGTAGAAGATAGTTCTAATTCTGATCTTGCTCTCTGCTACAAATGAGTTGTATAATGCCAATCTGTAGTTTCAAGAAGAAAATATGTCATATTATTTGCTAACTTCTGTGTCCAAAGTACTGTCCGTATTTGCTGCTATTCAAAGATCGGAAGTTAAAAGGTGGTGTTCCTCCTCCAATGACTTCGGCATGAAAAAGCAAAGACTTTCACATCGATTTCAGGTGCTTGCAGTGATAAGAATCTTCTCAGGACCCAAGTGGTACAACATTAAAAGTGATCTCTTTTCCTAAGGTGCGGCGGGTTTGGATCCAGAAAGAAAATGAACTGAGCCATCATCCCCTCAAACAAGTTGACCAGGGCAATAGTCTGTCAATACGAACGAAAATGACTTAATGCAACTGTTGCTCAGAATCTCTACTACAAAGTGGTCCTTTAGACATTCTCGCCTAAATTTAGAATCCTTATCATTTCCTGTCCATCTCCAGTAAACCAGTGATTGTGTTTTCCCTCCCTTTCTATCTCGAAAGCTTAGTATCGGTCTCAACACTGTGGCCCCCTTCCACAAGTTGGAGGAATCTAGCAGTCGTCTGCATATCTATCTATCTGAATGGAATTTCTACATATCTCCAATTGCAAGATTCAACGCAATGACAGAAGCAAGAAGGACTAGAAGATACTTTCTGATTTTAACCGTTCAAAAACACCTTTGATATGTTTTAGCTTATGGCGTCACTTTCAACACCATGGCTCAACACAAGGCCATAGTTAATATTGATTTAGAGTCCAATCAACAACCTAGACTTTTGTCCACAAAAACCGGCAATGCACATCAAGAACCACATTTGGGGGAATCTGCAACAGAGGGTAAGATACTGCTTTTCTAATCGTTTGACACTCTGAAAGGACGAGGGTGGAAGGATCTTTCTATGACTCTAGATCTCCAGGGAGAGGGACATATGATGTCAAAGGACCAAACGATGAGAATCCCTCAATCTCACCATCAAAAGATATGTATTTGTTCGCGTTCATGGGGGTGTTCACCCAATCATGCATTGAGAATCATAAGAGAAAGGTAAGTTTAGTTGATAACGGATCTGTGGATTAAAATGGTTGGATAAGATATGATGCAATTATTGTCAAAAAGAGAGGGGAACAAGAATAGGAATTTTACTACACAATCACTTTGGAAAGGCCTAGCTACTCCTCTTTGGCTTGTGCTCATATAACCTAGCTTTCAGATGTTCAAAGAGCCATAGGCCTAAAGCTTGACAGGAGATAAGATATGCAAATCTTGATGTACCGTGCTACAGCTTTTCTCTGTTACTCATTCGCATCTTCAGAATTCTTTGGAATGTCTAATCTGAATATAAGTGATGCATTACTCTAAGGTAACCGCAGTAAAGATCTGAGAAGTTTAGTGGTTTCTGTCATGTAGCCATCAATTTTGCTAAGAAACTAGAGGATAAATATGTGAAGTTCAAGAAAAATCAGAGAAAGAAGTTTCTTAAAAGATACAGTTTCATATCTAAAGAAATCAAACTAGTCAGTAATCAAGTAGCAACTAGACTTATTTAAACAAGCACTGCAGGTACAAAGCATATACCTAAATATATAGCCATCATGAGATTAACAATAAGAAAACGATGAATAATACTGATATCAAGACGGTACCTAAAATCCATAATCCATGCATTTCGCATAGATCTTCTTGTATTGCATAAGAATCACTACAGTTAACAATTCGGTAAGTAGTACAGTTTTTCTAATTTCAAGTATGGTTTTCTCTAAATGCAATACATGTGTAATACAGTATGGTACCTGATGTATATTGGTACAACATGTAAATAGTAGTTAAACAAACAAACAATTATTTCAGTCTTGAAAACTAACAAATGATATTATATTTACGCATCTTTTAAATCCTTTTATTACCAAAGAAATCCTAAATTATATTACAGTAGAGCTTATCCACACAGAATGAAAAGTATATATTAAAATCTGAACTAGAGAAGAGTGTTACTATGCACATATTACGGAATCAAGTTCAAATTAAGGAGTCATTAAATGTCTAAAATCCATATGTAAGTTAATTTTTCTAAACAACAAATAAGAACTCAGTGCAATTAACCATAATATTTGTCTTCTAGAGAGAAAACTATCTTCTAATAAGCTCAGTATTTCTACCACACTTTGCTCTAAAACATCCAACACGCAAAAAAGAGCTTTTGTTGGCCATGGTTCCAAGAAATATCATAATTAATCATTTTGAAGATCAGGCTCCATGCCAATAGAATAAGAATGTTAATAATGTCAAAATATAATTAAGATATATGGTATTTCAAAATGAAATATTACTCATGATATTAAGAGTGTCAGAGTTTCAGAGAATTTGTGCAAGTAGTTCTTGACTTCTTTCATCGGGTGGACATTGTACATGTGCTTGACACAAGTCAATTAGAGAAATAACCCAAATTTTTTTAACGCAATTAAGTTCAATCCTGAAGTTAAGATTACACATGAATTTAGTTAATTTGGAAGGATATAATGAAGAAAATGTGATTCGTGATTCAATTTCTTACATTGGATTATTCTCAAAAAAGAAAAAAAAAATCTTACATTGATATATCACTTCTATTAACTTATATATTTTGGTGTTTATGGACTTCGAATTTCCTTCAACACTAAAAGAAGCATAAACTAATTTATGCGATGTTACTATGATTTGTTAAAAACAACAAGTCCTATACTTTGGTAGTTTATTTGGTTACATGGGTAATCATTCTGTGAAGGAGTTATTGAAAATCACCCAGAGGGTGGGTGAATAGGTGATGCGTTTATTAAATACAAAAATTAAAACTTAAACTAACAAATAACTTAATACACAAATGATAATCAAAAAGTGAAGCCAAATTCTCGATGAAGGGCTCTATAACTTTTCCTCAAAATTCCTCTTTTATAAGAGTTGAGTACTTCAGTAGATCTTTTAAATCAAAACAAGTGTAAATACAATATCAAACATGTAGAATAAACAATAATAGTAATGCAAGATATAAACAAAAGTAGAGTTGAGAGATAGGCAAACACAAACACAAACACAAGAGAATTATTTCGAGATTCGAGTCATTTGTTCTACATCCCCACTTTCACCACTTGAAAGATTTTCACTATCTCCACAAAGAACTTCACAAAGAATACAATCTACACAAGAGGAGAACACACAACCAATGATCTTTTACACAAGAGGAGGGTACAAAACCAATACACCTCTACACAAGAAGGAAGCACAAAGTAAAGAAAGATTATACCACTTAATGATCACTAAAATCATAAACTAAAAATATCACAAAAAACAGAAATCCTAAAAGAATAAATAGAGATGATAGCTCAAGTTCGATGACCGGCCATAAGCCAAGCCTGCTATATTATGCATTTTTAAAATTCTTTTTAAATCCCAATAAATTTATATAAAATCCACAAAAATAAGTTCTTTTAAATACATATGAGCATAAATATGTGTAATAAAAAATAACACATATTACAAACATGTGAACTTTTTTGAGATGTTAAATATAATTTTAAAAACATAAACTATATTAAAAATTATTTTTCCAAAAACTAAACTATAATTTGAAAACAAGTTTTTTTCAAATCTTGTATAAATACGAAAACAAGTTTCTCAAACTCTTTTGAAGCACCAATGTGCATAGATAAAATCCAATACACATATAAAATGTTGTGAACTTGTTTTTGATAAATCAATCCATAAAAATAAAACATAATCTCATTAAACCGTAACAAGTTAAGCTGAAAATCAAAAACTATTATTCTTAAAAATCAATATCAAATTTTGTGTCTGTAAACTTGAGCAGTCAAGTTTAATATAAACTTTACACAATTCTATATATTTTTATGAAGTCTAGAGTCAAGTCTTCTTCTTAAATAGATCTTCTTCTCCATCTTGACTTGATTCAAACTTGATTTCTTTGAGCTAGACTCCTCGAGTTCTTTATATAATTTTTATGTTTGAGCTCTTGAATCAATATACGGTAGCTTGAAGAAGTTAAACACCAACAAATACCTTGATTAAAATCTGAAATTTAAATAACACAAAATTATTAGTACTATAATTACATGAGTAAATCATCATCAAACTAGAGTGATGGACCTATAGTGCCAATAATCTCTCCCTTTTTATGATGAAAAAAAGAGTTATATATGTATGGATTAGAGAAGAGCACATAAAGCTTCCCATTAACTCATGCATAAGCATAAATACATAAAAATATCCAATAATTTCTCTCCCCCTAAAACAAGCAAAGCTAGCATATATGCAAAATATAAAACATACATATATAAACACCAAAATTTTCTTCTTTTTTGTTAATTCAACAACAAAGAGGTAAATAAAACATAGTAAGGTTTATGTCATATAAATCTATGCCGAGAAGAGACGTCAAATTAACTCTCCCTGCATACATGTATTACATGAAGAAGGGATGACTAAATTCTAACCCACATAATCATAATATATAATGTATAAATGGAGATGTTAAGCTCCGCCTACACACGTGTATGATATAGAGAAGAAAGCTCAAGCTTTTCTTTATAAAGTACACTCATCATAAATCTATATATAGAAGAGACGTTAAATTAACTCTCTATATATAGACAATATATATCAAAATGATAGATATCAAATGAAATTTTTTGATAAACTGGGTGTAAATTCTCGATACCAATTGTAAATAAACAGAAACACCAATTGAAAATTTTAGATACCAATTGAAATATTTTGGATAACAATTGTAAAGATTGAATAATAGATAAACCAATATCAATTGAGAAATTTAATATACTAAATGTAGGATTTTAGATTGCATGATTCTCAATAGAAAATATAGCATGATACCAAAAAAAATACAAATTAAATTCAAAATAAATATAGATACCAATTAGCAAAATAATTTGAAATGTAGATACCAATTGTTATAATTGATATCAATTGAAAATATGAATAATTTGCTAAAAAGTACTTTTCTCAAAAAGGTAATGTGTAGGTATTCCAACCCCTTTTTAAATAACTACAAAATCAATGCATAAGCTTGTTAAAATAAAATATATGTATTTGAAGTAAAATAAAACTTAGAATGAAACCAATTGTGCTATAAAATTATGTATAAATATTGTTAAATATGCACAATTAATCAGATATATATGCATATCAATTGAAATATCATTCTGATTAATATTTATATTTGCATATTTGTCATCATATTTATCTTAATAATATTTTGTTTATTAATGAGTACTTCTCCTTATTTCTAAATCCATGGCTTGAAGTAAAGAAGAAGCCCAAAATTCTAATATATTTGAGGATTTTTAGAACCAAGAAGAAGCTCACACTTGAAGCCCAGATTTACTGGCGCCATAGAGCCAGTGCCAGGCCCATAACTCCTTCTGCTTCCTCCATACTCCTGTACTTATAAATACATCTCAAAATTTTTAGAGAAAGAGATATCCAGAGAATAGTTCATACTAGTTTGTTATTATATTTTTCTTTGTTTTCTTATAGTCTCTCTTTGTTCCTTGTATTAGGTTAGTCATTAGAGTGAGAGAGAGTGACACTTGTATCTTGAAGGTGACAATCAAATACAAGTGAAGTTCTTCCTTTATTACCTTTTTTCTTGTGTATTTTTCTTACTTTTACTTGCACTAACTTAATATGTTTACTCTCCATTTATCTTCTCTTTTGTTTTCATTTACCATGTCTAGCTAACTTCTTTATAGTATGACTAACTAACTACAAACTTACTAATCTCTAGTAACTTGCTTGAACAACCCAAATAAATCAATAAGTGTCAAACAAGTCTTGTGCAAATAAGAACTATGATATCTTACGATTTGAGTTTTAACTCTAACTTACTAATAAGTAGACTCACTTTCTTATTTCATGCTTGACTCATAAATTTTTGATGATTTATATAAGTTATTAACTCTACTTATTTTGTAAGTAAAACTTCTTTGCATCCTTACCGATACCAATAATGCACTTGTTTCTTCCTCAATGCTCACCTTCAAATGAATCTTGATGGAGGAATGTTCAAGTTTTGCCGTGTGAAGCAAGGTGATGGGAGAAACTTTCATTCGATCTACCACGTGAAAGTTCTTGTACACAAGGTTTGTGATCGCCTATGATTTATTGTGAGGCTATATCTTCAAAAAGCTAGAGGTTAGTGGGAGCAATTAGTAGAAGGTTAGCCATGCATCTGTTTCATCTCTAAAAATACAAAACACTTTTCCAGTATCAAAATATTTCAAAGCATTTCTACAATCATTCTTATTTTTCTTTCAGTTCATTCTTTAAACGAAAAACCTTTGAAATGAATAAAAAAAATCGCACACCACGCTTCTATCGCCTCTCCTCTTTGTGGATACGACCCGTATAAGCCACTTTCCTATTATGATAGAATCGTTAAGTTACCACATTGATCATCTCTCTTTTACTTATTCTTGTGCATGCTTTTTAGCGATCAAATTTTGGCGCTGTTGCCAGGGAGTGGTAATGATTTTTCTGATTCTTACTAAAGAGTTTTTTTTGTGCAAGAGGAAGAGTCAAGGAACTAATCACTGCAGTGGACCTACACTTTGCTTGAAAAAGAAGAGCACTTTTGTTCTTAGAAAAGGCGCGTATGCGTGACTTTTCTGATTGAAGTACTCATAAAAAAATTCTGCAGAGTTGCTAAAATTGCACAAATTACTTTCTACAAATATTAGTTTCTTGTATGCCTCACCGATGCACGTTAATAATTCAACAGAAATTCATTTGTTGCTAAATTAAAAACTGGATTAGATTCTTTACATTTAAAGCATTTGTCTATTTCAATTTATTTCAATTTCAGTTGAAGAGTGCTAGAAAATGGTACGTGTGCATTTCATCTAGAATAGGACTAACATTTTGTAGTGATTTATCACTTAGAGTGTTATCTTATTTTGAATACATTACACACTTGCACAAATTGACATTAAAGGCAAATCCCAATAAGAAAGATAAGATGGGAAAGTCATTATCCTTTCTTAGCACTAAAACTATCTTCCAGTTCACTCACAATCTCAAATCTAATAAAATTTGATAGACGTTGGCCCTAGAAACATCACAAAATCACTAAGAGATTAACCGATAGTGAAAATTGTAAGAATTATACTCCTGCGAAATTAATGTTTAAGGAAAGAGGATTAAAAGGTTAAGCCTCGAAAACTCTTTGATTTGGTGTAATTAAGGCCAGAGGCTCACGCCCGGATACCTCCCACCGAGTTTTGCCTCTACCTGGCCAATTAGCTTGTAGGTTGATTCCTGCAACAACCTCCCTCGAAGAATCGACCAATTAGGAGTCGTTTAAGTCCAGGTACCTTAAACTAGGCTTGATGGTGTTTCTCCTTCTTTTGTTTATTTTTAATCCTTTTTTATTGTTTTATTGTTTATACATTGTTTGTGGTGTGCTGCATGCAAGAGTGGTTGAGAGATCCAGTTACTTCCAGATTGACCCAAAACAGTTCTCTTCCACTGCATCTAGAACCAGTGATGGCCTCGTTACAGGATAGTTTTTATCCAATCAAAACTTCACTCCCATCTTGTATAAAGCTTTCTGAAGCAAACGATAATAATTTTGAGTCGAAACAGTAATTCATCAACACTCTTCCAAAATTTTACGGTTCAGAATCATAGGACGCATACTTCTTTATTAGGGAGTTTGAAGAAGTATGCCTCATGATGCATATTGCATAGCTAGGAGACGATGCCATTAGGTTACATTTAATTCCCTTTTTTTCTAAAGAATCTAGCTAAAAAATGGTTATATAGCTTGGCTGTAGACTCAGTCACAACGTGGGACGATTTCGTCAAGGTTTTCTTGAAAAATTTTTATCCAATTCATAAGGCTGCCCTCATCAGAAAGAACATCATGCAGTTTAGGCAAGAGCAGAGCGAACCATTCTGGAGATAGTTTGAGCGATTCAAAGATCCCCTAGCCTAGTGCCCTAATTACGGTGTAGAGAAATGGCGGCAGTACCAGATTCTCTATGATGGTTTGAATTATTAAACGAAAACCTTGTTAGAAACTACGTGTCAAGGGAAATTCTTGCAAAAGGATGAAATCAAGGTTGGTACCTATTTGAAGATTTAGCTGAGAAAACCCTCCAATGGGAGCCAACCTCTGAGAAGCCAAGAAATTCATAATCTATAGCTTCTAAAGGAGGGCTTCTATCCTTAGAATTATTCATAGCTGCTGAAGGTAAGATTGCCACTCTGATGAGAAGAATAGAAGCTCTAGAATAAAAGAGCCAGCCAAGATCAACCAAATTAACCCACCACAGATTCACAATCCGGATTGTTCATATTGTCAGGCACCAAATCATGTTCTCGAAGAGTGTCCAGTTATTCAAGCTCATCAAGTACTACCGGAACACTTGAATGCAGCCTACTCAAGGCTGCAAAATAATCCCTACTCGTAGATTTACAATCCCGGTTGGAGAAATCACACGAATTTCTCTTGGGGCCCGAAGAATTCTCCCAGGCCCAATTTCCCTAACAATATTCACCATCTTAATCAGCAAGCAAACTTTCCCAGTCAAGCATCATCTTCTTCTTTTCAAAACTCACCAATAGAGAAAAAATTCAGTAATTTGGAGAAGAGTATGAAGGCATTTCTGAAGTCCTAAAACCGCCTTCATGCAAAATCAAGGACAGATGTTGAATAACCATACACAAGTCACATCTAGATCGGAAGTTCAGATGAGTCAATTAGCAAGTTCTCTTAGTGAAAGACCCAAGGGTACTTTACCTAGTCAACCGCTAGTCAACCCTAAGAATTCCAATCAAGCTTATGAAGTTCAAGATTCTCAGATCAACCAGTGTAATGCTGTTCATACACTTAGGTCAGGAAAAAGGTAGACAATCAGGCCTCTAAGCCAAAAAGTCCAATCTAAATTGATCCTACTCCTGCCTCCACATATGCTAGCTCATCTCAATCTACTCCACAAATATCTGACAAGGACACAACTACTGATCAAGTTTACAAGCTTGTAGCACCATTTTCAAATAGGCTTAAGAACAACAATAAGAACATGCACATAGAAAAGATACTCGAGATGTTCACTCAGTCAAATTGAATATGCCTCTTATTGACGCAATCCAACAAGTTTCAACATATGCTAAGTTTCTTAAAGATATTTGTACTAAGAAGAGAAAAATGAATAGCCAAAGAAAGTGTTCTTAGCAACTAACATAAGCGAACTTTTGTCTGGTCCTATTCTGATAAAATACAAAGATCCCGGATGTTCTATAATTTATTGTACCATAGGACAAATAGAAATTAGCTGAGAACTTCTTGACCTAGAAGCAAGTATCAACTTACTATCTCTCTCAGTATACCAGCAACTTGGGTTGGGCGAGCTGCGTCGAACTCGAGTAACCATTCAGTTAGTCGATCTGTGAAAGTTCCCAAAAGGAAAATCAAAGATGTCCTAATTCGGGTCGGAGATTTCATCTACCCTGTTGACTTCATTGTGCTTGATACCCAACCTGTGTCAAACCCAAGGTCTCAAACTCTAGTCATCTTAGGGTGCTCATTCTTTGCCATAGCCAATACCATAATCAACTGCAGGTACGGGTCCATGCGATTGACCTTTGGAGACATGACAAAGTAGGTCAATATTTTTAACCTAGAAAAACAACTCAGGAATATGGACGATCAGACATTTGAGGTCAACTCTATTAAAAATTTGACAAGTGAGTATAAAGAGAGCATGGAGATGACACGGAGAGCGAGTTTGATCTAGAATCTGAGGATTTCAATTTAGACCAGATCATTGATTCAGCAGTGGATTTGGCATCAAGCCCAAGTGTATAAATCCCAAGACTGAAATTTCAATTCTCCCTTCCAATGAATCCACTCCTTTCTTAAAATTAAAAGCTTTGCCGGAACACCTCAAGTACGCCTACCTAGGCGGAAGAGAAACCCTGTCAGTCATCATAGTATCCCATCTGACTGGAAAACAAGAGAAAAGTTTGATGTCAATTTTAAGGAAACATAGAGAAGTAATTGGATAGACAAGGAATAACATCAATAAGATAAGTCCAGCAATAGTACAACACCGAATTCATTTAGACGATGAAGCGACTCTTAGGAGGGACCCACTGCGTAGGCTTAACGCATTCATGCAAGATGCTGTGAAAATAGAAATATTAAAACAATTAAATAATGAAATCATTTATCCTATTTCTGACAGCCAATGGGTTAGTCAAGTCCACGCTGTCCCTAAGAAAGTTGTTTTCACCATAGTAGAAAATGAACACAAGGAGTTGGTACAAACAAGACTACCTATCAAGGTTCTTATTTGTATTGACTATTGAAAATTGAATGCTGCTACCCGTAAAGATCACTTCTCACTGCCCTTCATCGATCAAATGCTCGAACGCTTGGCTGGATGCGAGTACTACTGTTTTCTGGACAAGTACTCAGGATATAATCAGATCCCTATTGCTGCAGAAGACCAGGAGAAGACCACGTTAACTTACCCATTCGGAACCTTTGCCTACCGACGCATGCCATTTGAATTGTGCAACGCTGCCACGACATTCCAACGGTGCATGCTCAGTCTTTTCTTTGATATTGTAGAATGTTTCCTAGAAATTTTCATGAATAATTTCTCCATCTACGGAGATTTATTTGACCAGTATCTTCATCACTTAGAGTTAGTTTTTCAAAAATGCAAGGAAAAGAACTTAACTCTGAATTGAAAAAATGTCACTTCATGGTAAGACGGGGGATTGTCTTAGGCAATGAGATCTCGAGATCGAAGTTGACAAGGCTAAGTTAGAAGTAATCACTAAGCTTCCACAACCCAAATGCATTAAGGATATCCAATCTTTTTTAGGGCATGCTGGGTTCTACCGACAGTTTACTAAGGACTTTATCAGAATCGCTAGGCCCTTAACCATGGTCAAAGACTCGTCTGAGTCAGAGACGAGTCGACCGAGTCGTATCCGTCTCGGCCCGCTCCGAGACGAGTCCTAGTCACGAGTCGGTTGGCTCAACTCAGAAGAGACTGACTTGGCCGAGAATCGGAGTTGACTCAGCCGACTCGGCCGAATCGGTTGTGACTTGACCGAGTCACCGAGTCGACTCCGATTCTCGGCTGAGTCAGCTCGAAACGTACACTCACCCGTGTTGAACGGGTATAAAGAAAAAAAAAGAAAATTTTTTTACCTCTCTTGCTCAAATCTGGAGATCGCCGTCGTTGCCTAATCGTCGCTGCTCAGATCTGGCCGTCGGCTGCTCCTCCTCAGTCCCAGGTAATGTTCCTCCCTCTCTCTCCCTCTCCCTCCCTTTATTTCCCTCTCCTCTCCCTCTCTTACCCACTCTCTTTCCCCCTCTCCATCTCCCGTCTCTCTCTGTCTCTTTCCCTTCTCCTCCATCTGTCTCTTTCCCCTCCCCCTCCCTCTCTTATCCACTCCCTTTCTTTCTTTTTCATCTCTCGTCTCTCTCTGTCTATTTCCCCTCCCCCTCCCTCTCCCCCTGTCTCTCCCTGTATCCGATCTCTCCCCCATCTCCCCCTTTTGAGGTATAAGAGAAGCAAAAGATGATAGTGGTGGTTAAAATATGAAGGTTTTATCCAGTTCTAATAGTGATGATGGTGAGGATGGCGATGATAATGATGACAGTGATGACGGTGATGGCGATAGTAGTGATGATGGCAATAATGAGGGCAAAAATAGTATTGATGAAGGAACTTATAGTCTTAAAGGTCATAAACAAATGTTGTGTTTGACATCAGGCCAACATTATGGTGTGACATATATCCATGACTAAGACCACAACTTGAGAGATCTACGAGTACTAATATCGGTTTGTCTACTTACCGCAGAGATGATTATGATCATGATTTTATCCCTCATCGCAATTCAATGTAAAAATAGCTACATTAGCATGTATTTATGAATATAGTTTGTGCAATTTACTATATTGTACATGTATTTTGATATGTTTCTACCGACGAGCGTGTATTTATACTTTCGCTTTATGTTTAATGTGCTACGTGATATGTTTTGAACATGTGATATATGAATTGAATGTCTACATTTTTTTAAGATTTATCATGATTTTTTCAGAATTTTTTGAGCTTTCTATGTAGCGTTTTGCGTGTATCGCCTGAGACGGATCCTTGTCGCCGAGACTGATCCGTCTCAGTGCCCACCGAGTCGGCGGCCGAGACCGCGACTGTGAACCATGCCCTTAACCAACCTACTCGCAAAGCACAAGCCTTATAATATTGACGATGGATGTTTTAAATCATGAGAGAAGCTTAAGTAAGAACGTATATATGCACCTATCATTTCTGCTCGTGACTAGACCAAACAGTTTGAGGTCATGTGTGATGCCTCAGACCTTGCCATTGGCATTATCCTAGGACAGCGTATCAATAATCGGTAACATGTGATCTACTATTCGAGTAGGACGTTGAATGACACTCAGCAAAATTACACTACAATTGAGAAGGAATTCTTGGTCGTAGTATTTGTGTTGGAAAAGTTCCGTCCATACCTCCTAGGATCGAATGCCACAGTATTCAAAGATCACTCAGCGTTAAGGTACCTCATGATGAAGAAGAACGCAAAAGTAAGACTTATTCATTGGATCCTTCTCTGATAAGAATTTAACTTGGAGATTCAAGACAAAAAAGGTGTGGAAAACATAATAGCCGATCACTTATCTAGAATTCTCAACGCACCTACTAAGGAAAAACCGATCAACGAGTGTTTCCCAGATGAACACATCCTAGCAATCTTTAAGGATTCCTGGTATGCTGACATCGTCAATTACCTTGCCACGGGACAAGTACCTTCTGAATGGACGAAACAGGATATATATCGCTTCTTCGCCCAGATACGATTCTTCTTTTGGGAAGAGCCATACCTTTTCAAGTATTATCCTGATCAAATCATCAGACAGTGTGCACTAGAGGAAGAGCATAAGAGCATGTTAATATTCCGCCATTAACTTGCTTGCGGTGGACACTTTGCTCCCTGAAAAATTGCCGAGAAGGTCTTACAGAGTGGGTTCTCTGGCCCACTTTGTTCAAGGATTCCTTCAACTTTTGCAAGTCATGCGCGAATTGCCAAATGACCAGAAAAATTACAAGGATAGACATGATGCCCCTAAACCCTATTCTGGAGGTTGAAATTTTTGATATTTGGGGCATTGATTTTATGAGAGCATTTTCAAGTTCATTCGACAACTAATACATCCTGATTGCAATGGACTATATCTCAAAATGGGTAGAGGCTATACCAACCAGGATAAATGACAACAGGGTGATTGTCAAATTTTTGAAAGAAAATATTCTCCCATTTTAGTACCCCGCACGCTATCATCAGTGATAATGGGACTCATTTCTGTAACAGGGCTTTCGAAGCCCTGATGCATAAATACTCCATCACTCATAAATTATCCACAGCGTATCATCCCCAAATCAATGGGCAAGTTAAAGAAACCAACAGACAAATTAAGCTCATCTTGGAGAAAATCATCGGGCAAAATAGAAAGGAGTGGTCCATCAAGCTGATAGATGTACTATAGGCTTATCAAACTATTTTCGAAACTGTTCTCGGTATGTCTCCATACCGAGTGGTATTTGGGAAGGCCTGCCACTTGCCAGTAGAATTAGAACACCATGCTTTGTGTGCCATCAAATAATTGAATTTTGATTTAAACAAAACCGGTGAACTGAGGAAGCTGCAAATTTCAGTGTTGGAGGAGATACGAAATGAAGTTTATGAAAAAGCAAAATAACAAAGAGTAGGACCAAGTTCTTTCATGATCAATGCATACACAGAAAGAATTTTGTCCCTAGACAAAACATTCTACTCTACAATTCACGGCTTCACATCCTCGTGGGAAAACTTAAGACTCATTGGTCCGGACCCTACATTGTGCGAACCGTTTTCCCACACGCTGTTGTGGTAATTTTCCATTCGAAGAGTGGCGAGGAATTAAAAGTAAATGAGCAAAAACTGAAGCCATTTCTAATCACTGAATCAGAGTCACAAGTTGAACATGTCATGGTCATTTAGACCCATCTTACAAGTGACTATATTCCTTCACAACCCAAAAATATTGTGTAAATAATTGGGAGTTATTTGTAAATTATCCTAATTCTTTGTTTATCTTTCCTTACACTTGTTTATTGCTTTTGCATTCACATATCATCCATGAGGATAATGCATTAGATAAGTATGGGTGGAGGGGTACTAACATAGGATTTCTTTGTTTTTTTAATTTTTAGTAATTCTATTTTCTTCCTTTTTAAAAAAAATCTTAAAGTAGTAGAGAATTTTTGATAATCTTTTGTAAAAATACAAAATAGTTATAAGGATTAAGAAAACCAAAGTTAGAAATACTTTACTTTAGCCTAAATAAAAGAATATTGCTTGGATTAATAGTTTAGGAGGAATTAAAAAAATGACTCATTTCTTTACTTTTTACCTTAGTAAATATGCATTGGTTATACACACTCTTAGAATTTATAAACAAAGATTCTAAGTGCCATACAAAAAAGAAAAAAAAGAAAAAATGTGTATATATAGTTAAAAACTCGATTAAGCTAGATAATTATGCCTCAAGAAACATGATTATTCATACCTAAAGGAAACAATCCTTAATTTCATGGCCTAGTTTACTTGAGTATTTAACCTTAGGGTGTTTTCTCACCAGGTGTCCTAAGACAGCCTAGTTTGGGAGTCATCGGTTAAAAATTTGCTACACAAGTAAATTAAAAATCCTAAGGAAAGTAAGGGCAAAAATGATACATAAATAAACACTAATAAATTTTGTGGCATTAACGTTTGAGTTGAAAATTTTCAAGTAAATCATCACTTAACACAATGCATATTATTTAAGGCAAAAATAAAAGAATGAGTTTGATGTACAAAATTCTCTGAAAATTAAATAGAAACCATATTCTTACATGAAGACCAAAGTATAGGAAAGACTAATAAGGTTTAGACCTAATATTTATAATTATTTAGTTATTTTTTAAAAGCCTTTTTTAACTTTAAGAAAATTTTTCAAAAAAATAAAAACAACTAACATTTTCATTTTTTTCTTGGATTTTGTTGGTGCAATCCCCTGAAAGCCCTTATGAGACAAAACTCCTCCTCTAGGGGAAATCTAAAGATTTAAAGACTTATTGCACATGCTCAGTATAATCACGTCACCTGTGAAAGTGGTGTAATAAACTTTCTTAGTTTAGGTTTCTAGTTTCTTTTTGTTTTGCTCAGGGACGAACAAAAGATAAATGTGGGGGTGTGATTAGTGTTTATATTTGCATATTTATCATTATATTTTCATATTTATCTTAATAATATTTTGTTTATTAATGGGTTCTTCTCCTTGTTTCTAGGTTCATGGCTTGAAGTAAAGAAGAGGCTCAAAACTCTAACATATTTGAGGATTTTTAGAACCAAGAAGAAGCCCACACTTGAATCCCAGATCTGCTAATGTTAGGAGCAGAAGTTAATGCATTTAATACACCTACAGGTCCATCTCCTTGGCACCAGTCTGCACGCACTAGCGCTGGTTACTGACGCCGTGGAGCGAGTGCCAAGGCCCATAACTCTTTTGCTTCCTCCCATCTTGTGCTTATAAATACATCTCATGATTTCTAGAGAAAGAGATCCAAAGAATAAGGAGTTCATGCTAGTTTATTGTTGTATTTTTCTTTGTTTTCTTGTATTCTCTCTTTGTTTCTTGTATTAGGTTAGTCATTAGAGTAAGAAAGTGAGTGGAGCTTGTATCTTAAAAGTGACAATCAAATACAAGTGAAGTTCTTTCTTTACCACATTTTTTCTTGTATATTTTTACTTCTACTTGCACTAGCTTAGTATGTTTACTCTCCCTTTACCTTCTCTTTTGTTTTTATTTACCATGTCTAGCTAATTTCTTTATAGTATGGCTAATTAACCACTAACCCACCAATCTCTAGTAACTTGCTTGAACAACCCAAATGATTCAATAAGTGTCAAATAAGCCTTGTGCAAATAAGAGTTATGATATCATACGATTAGGGTTTTAACTCTAACTTTCTAATAAGTAGACTCACTTTCTTATTTCATGCTTGACTCAGAAGTTTTTGATGATTTATGAAAGTTGTTAACTCTACTTGTTTTTGTAAGTGAAACTCCCATGCATCCTTACTGTTACCAATAGTGCACTTGTTTCTTCCTCTATGCTCACCTTCAAATGGATCTTGATGGAGGAATGTTCAAGTTTTGCCGTGTGAAGCAAGGTGATGGGAGGAACTTTCATTTAGTCCACTATATGAAAAGTTCTTGTACACAAAGTTTGTAATTGCTTATGATCCATTGTGAGGTTATATCTTCAAGAAACTAGAGGTTAGTGGGAGCAATTAGTAGAAGGTTAATCATGCATCTTTTTTCATCTCTAAAAGTACAAAACACTTTAAGAACATCAAAATATTTCAAACCATTTCTACAATCTTTCTTGTTTTTCTTTCAATTCATTCTCTAAACGAAGAAAACTTTGAAACAAATAGAAGAACTGCACATCACGCTTCTATCGCCTTCCCTCCTCATGGATACAACCCGTATAAGCCACTTCGCTATTACGGTAGAATCGCTAAAGCTATCACATCGACCATCTCTCTTTTACTTATTCTTGTGCATGCTTTTTAGCGATCACATTCACAATTTAGAACATGCATATATAGATAAATATGAATGAGTATATAAAAAATCATATAAAAATATGTGTATAACTCATTGCTAACACCTAACTACACGCATATGTTAAGGGATAGTCATTTAAACATGACTGTTGACTAATATTGTATATTTAGTGTCATATTTTCATATTTATTTTGTAATAAAACTTTGCTATTTAATTTATTTTAATGTCTAATTGTATGCAGGTAAATTAATGGAGAAAGAAGAAAAATGAACAAGTTTATCCAATTAAATCTGGAGTTTTAAAAGCTCAAACAAATCAATGAAGATCTACTCAAATTCAGAGATTTAGAAGCAATTTTATCCAAAGACTAGAGCAAATCAGACCAGATAAGACCAGATATAATCAGTTAAAATTGGATTTTTGAATATCTATTTGGTTAGCTTGGAGAATCAGTGAGGATAAACGAGGATAGAGGTAAAATCAGAAGTCCAACGACAACCCTATCAATATATAAAAGGATATCTAAAAGAGTGGGGTGTATATTCAGAAGATTTAGAGAGATAAGATACAATTCAACTGAAGATCAAGGGATAAATAAACATTTATCTCCAATCTTATCTCCAACCTTATCAGAAGATCTTTTCTGTTAAACAAGTGTTTTTGTCCATATCTCCAACTTTACCTCCAACCTTATTAGAGATCTTTTCTATTGGAACATCGATTTGATCTTGTCCTCAAGTGCACTCTCCCCTCTCCATTTCTCCTATAAATACCATCATATGCAGAAGACAAAAGGGAACCACACTGTAAAGAGAGATCTTAGGGTAGGTTTTTGTTCTAATTTAGTTTAGATTTTTTTCTCTTTTTAAGTAATTTTTTCCTTTATACATTAGTTTAGAGAGAGTTTTATGAGAGAATGAGAAGAATAATTGTATATAGAGTAACACTGAGTGTAATTTTCTTCTGGGAGATTTGTATTGAGAGTGACAATCAATATAATATTCTTCCTCTTCTTTATGTACTCATTCTAGTAGATCACTGCTTTATTTCTTCTCTGGTTCTGCAACACTTTTATTCTGAGGCAAATCTTCTCAAACGATTCAAGGTAAGCATTCATTCAAAACATGTAAGTTTTCTTTTTTTCCTTTTATTTCTAGTTTAGAAACACGATTTTAAAGCCAACACTTTTCCTATTTCTTTTCCATTCTTTCTCTTTTAATATAGTTCATCCTTTAACTTAAAACGATTTCAACACCTTCTTTATTCTACCTTCTTTCTTCTAATTTAACCTTTTTCGTTTTTTTAAAAAACAAAGAAGAATCTTTAACCAGTTTTAGTAACTTAAAAGAATACCAAAAGTGCTTCTATCACTTTCCCTCCTTATGGATCACGACATACATAGCCACTTGCTATAACGATAGAATTGAGAACCTAGCACTTTTCTAAACTTTGTATTTTTCTATGAACAGGTTTATGTTGATCAAATTTTAGCGTCATTGCTGGGGAGGGACAGTAAGTTTTTTTTTTAAGTTTACTAACGGTTTAACTTTCTCCTCTGTTTTGTGTGCGGAGGCTGAATTTAGAAATCTAAAAATTGAAGTGGACATTTTGCTACTCTTTGCCTCTTCCCAAGAAGGCAGAGCAACAGAGCCCTCCTTTCAGTCACGAAAACACGGCCAAAGTCACATTTGTACGGCCAAGGAGGTGGACTACCGACTGAATATTTTGTAGGTACTTTCACACTACAAAATACAAGTTCTACATCTATTAGATTTTTTTTATTGACTTATTTTGCACATTGTATTTAATCCAACAGTAATTTGTGCTTGTAAATGCTAAAAAATGGTTACACGTTTCATTTTAGGCATTTGTATAATTCGTTATACTTTTTTATTGTTGAAGAGTGCCAGAGCAAAAGGTACATTTGCATCGCATGTAACTTAGAAAACACACTTGTATGAGTAGTTTATTGAGTGTTATTTAGTTATATTCATGCACGCACGCACTAAAATAAATTAAGGGCGTGTCCTATAAACGAGATAAGATAGGAAGTCATTATCTTTCCTAAACCCAAAAATCATCTCCTCATCACTAACTCAATCCTAACTAAAACTGAGTAGACATCGGCTCTAGAGACATCTCGGACTCAATAGGAGATTGACATAAGGAAGAAGTTGTTAGAGTTTAACTGTTGTCAAATCGACATCCAAGGTTGGGGATTGAGAGGCAAAACCTCGAAGAACAGTGGTTCGATGAAATTAGGCCTATTGCTCAAGTATGGATAACTCTCACTGATCATGCCCCTATCTGACCCTTAACTTGTGATTAGATTACTACAATATATCTCCTATGGATAGTCTAACAAGCTTGGAGTCGTTTAGGTCTAAGGTCTACTCTAATATAGGCTAGATTTTTCTTTCTTTATTTTATTGGTTTATTTATTTGTTTTCTTTGTTTATTTTTATCAGTTTATGTGAAATAGATTATAACAATAATTTTTTCAATTTTAATAGTAGTTTATATTATACCCCGACCTCTTTTTCGGATAATACTAACCCGGGATTTCATAACTTTAACCAATCAAGTATGCTGGATTGGTCTTATCCGCATTAGTATATATCTCGACCTCAGTATTACGAACAAGATTAGAATGATCATCACCACTCTTTACCGAGTCAGTGGGGATACAACTCCCGCGAGTTATATGGTCAACACCTTACCAACAACCAGCTTCATATATTCCTTATTAAAATCAACTTATAGAAGAAAAATCTGAATTAGAAAAGAGTCTAGAAGTCTTCCTTGAGTCCAGACGACAAATCCAAAACATGAAAGACTCACAATCCCATAAAAATTTTCAAATCTAAGAACCTTACTCGATTTTTCAAATCCCACGACAATAAGAACATATTGGTTTAGAAAAGAGTAAATTCATGATTCAATCCCTAAAAGAGTGTCTCTAATCTATTGATAGGTTGAAGCTAAAATGAGTCATTTGGTCAAAATAATTAATAATCAGAGTGAGAAAACTCTACCTAACATATTATTGACCATTCTCGATTCCCCTAACCATATTGATTGGAACCAAGAATCATGGTATCTTAGAGACTTTAACTAAAATTCAATTCCAGCACAATATCTTGAACTTGACCAATCTCAAACCTTGAACAAATTGACAAGTTTTCACTTTAAAAAAATTAAACTTGATTATTAATGTGACCTGATCCCCAACTTTGTGATTCAATTTCAATTTTTAAATCTATGTTGAATTCAGTATCTTTACCCGATTTGGACCCAATTCCTGAGCCAACTCTGATTCTCGTACCTATAGATTTAGATCATGAACCACCTATTTTTAGTCACATTCCATTGTAGGGAAAAATGTGAATCTCAATTTTTTTGATTTGGACTCAACTCTTGAACCGAAACCGACTCTTGAAACTAAACTTGATTAAGTCATATACCCAAGTCAGTATTGGTTCCCGTTTCTTTCATCAGAGCCCAAATCATCCATTCCACAAAAACGCATTCTATTATTGGACCAAGGTATAGGTCATAATGACTTTGAAATGATATTCCAATATTGGTCTGATAACGGAGATAATTTCATGATAGGATTTTGCAAGATCCTATTCAAATTGGGGATTGTAAATATGTAAATAGAAAAGAGGTCATAAAGATGGATTCTGTGAACCATCACATTATCTAGATTGGGTGGCAACGCTTGACCTAATCCGACCACCACCGGAACAACCACCTTGAGGTAATATTTTTCTTCCCGTATTTCTTTTTTCATACATATATGCAATAATTCATACATTGAGGACAATACATGAGATAGGTGTGGAGGTAGGTTCTAACATAACTTAGGTTTTCTTTTAATATAAAAAATATTTTCTTTTCTTTTAAAATCTTTTTGAAAAGAGAAGAAATATTTTGACTTATTTTGTAAGAAATAAAGTTAATTTTAAGGAATATGAGAATCATAATTAATATTTCTTATACTTGGTCAAAATAAGATTATTTGTTTGATTTCTAGGGTCAGGAAGAAAAATTAAAAAAGTAATTTAGTCTTGATTTTTACCTTAATGATATATGCATACTTTACACACTTACACATGTAGGGTTCAAAAACATAGATTCTTATGTCTTATAAATATATATATATATTAAAAATCTTTGATTAATATGAGTAGTTGTGCCTCATAAAGCATAAGTATTCACGCCTAAAAGAGGTCTATACTGTAAATAAAAACTCTTAGTTTTGTGGATATTTGCTCAAGTCCTTAAATCTTTGAGGTGTTTTCTCACCCGGTGCCCTAAAACCGTCCGATTTGAGAGTCACCGACTTGAACGCTCGTTACATGAAAGAATTAGAAAGCCTAATAGAACTAAGGTATTACTATCAAAATATGAAAAATAAGGTATAAAAGTTATAGTTGAAATATCCCGAGTCAAATATTCACGGTCACAAAGATGCATATGACTTAGAGTAAAATAATAGATGAGGTGATAAATACAGTTTTAATTCTTAACTTCATTAATAAAAAGTTTTTGAATAGAGACTAAGTTTAGGAATAAATAGTTTGGCATTCTTATAACTTATAAATTACTTAATTTTTGCAAATACTTCAAATATTTTTTTCTCTTTTTCAAAATATATTTTCAAAAATACAAACACTTTGTTTCTCTTTCTTTATGGATTTTGTGGGTATAATCTACTGAAAATATTCACGAGACAAAACTCATCCTATAGGAGTAACCTAGATGTTTAATGGCTTGTTACACATGCTAATTACAACCATGATTTTTATGAAAGTGAGATAGATTAGGTTTAATCTATTTTTCTTTTTATTTGTTTTGCTCGAGGAAGAACAAAAGATTGGTTTGGAGGTGTGATCGGTGACTAATATTGCATATTTAGTATCATATTTTCACATTTATTTTATAATAAAATCTGATATTTAATTTATTTTAATGTCTAATGATATGTTGGATAATTAATAGAGAAAGAGGAGAAATTGACAAGTTTATCCAATTAAATCTGGAGTTTTAAAATCTCAAGCAAATCAATGAAGATCTACTGAAATCTAGAGATTTAGAAGCAATTCTATCCAAAGACTAGAGCAAATAAGACCAGATAAAACAAGTTAAAATCAAATTTTGGAAATCTATTTGGTTAGCTTGGAGAATCAATGAGGATAAATGAGGATAGAGGTAAATCCAGAAATTCAAAGGCAACCCTATCAATATACAAAGGGATATCTAAAAGATTGGAATGTATATTCAGTAGATTTAGAGAGATAAGATACAATCCTACTGAAGAACAAGAGATAAATAAATATTTATCTCTAACCTTATCTCCAACTTTATCTTTTCTATTGGGCAAGTAATTTTGTCCATATCTTCGACCTTATCTCCAACCTTGTCAGAAGATCTTTTCTGTTGGGGCAATAATTTGGTCTCATCCTCAAGCGCGCTCTCTCCTCCCCATTTCTTTAATAAATACCACCATATGCAGAAGGTAAAAATGCACTACACTGTAAAGAGAGATCTTAGGTTAGATTTTTGTTCTAATTTAGTTTAAGTTTTTTTCTTTCTCTTTTTTTATAATTTTATATTTCTTTATAGCTTAGTTTAAAGAGAGTTTCATAAGAAAAGGAGAAGACAATTGTATTTAGAATGACAATAAGTATAATTTTCTTCTAAGAGATTTGTATTGAGAGTGACCATGTTCCCCCTCTTCTTTATCATACTCAATCTAGTAGATCGCTACTTTATTTCTTTTCTAGTTATGCAACAATTTTACTCTAAGGTAAATCTTCTCAAACGGTTCAAGGTATGCATTCATCCAAAAAAGGTAAGTTTTCTTCCTTTCTTTCAGTTCAATTCTTATTTTACAAACACGATTTTAAAGCCAACACTTTTTCTATTTCTTTTCCACTCTCTCTTTTAACATAGTTTTTCTTTTAACTTAAAACATTTTCAACACCTTCTTTATTCTACCTTCTTTCTTTTAATTTAATTTTTTTCTTTTCTTTTCAAAAACAAAGAAGAATCTTTAACCAGTTTTAGTAACTTAAAAGGATACCGAAAAATGCTTCTATCGCTTTTCCTTCCTGCGGATCACGACCTGCATAGCTACTTGATAGCGATAAATTGAGAACCTAACACTTTTCTAAACTCTGTATTTTCTATGCAAATGTTTATCTCGATCAAAACACATACAATGCATGATCACCCAACATCCACCCTCTAAGGGTGGTATTTTCAAAAATAATTATTTGAAACATAGTTGAGGACAGTTTGAAAATACTATCATGTGAAGAATTAAAAGAACTAATTTAAAATAATTTCGAAAACTAATTCAAAGTTCTATAAATATGAAACAAATCATATATTTCATGAAAGATATTAATTACACAAAAATTGTCACTTAAAATTTATATAGTGATAGGTAGTAAAAAGTGCATATTTATCACCACATTCACTATCATATTTCCCTATTTATTCTTTTAATTATGCACTATTACTAATGTTTTATTATTTACTATGTGCAGGCCTTGAGTAATTACTTAAATAAAAGAATAAAGCCTGAATGAAGCCCAAAAGCCCAGAAAGCCCATGCAAAAATTGTAGTAATTTAGAAGTTTCTACATTATCTAACTTAATCTAAACTTGGATTTTAAATTCTTTATTTAAAATCTAAGGGAGGAAAAGGAAGGATAAGATAGAACTCCTAATTGCTAAAAGAGGAGGAAAAGGATAAGATGTGATGAAGTTCTATTCAACCAGGTTGCTTGCACCACAAGATGAAGATAAAGGAGAGAAAAATTCGGATTCAGACTGTACATATTTTAGTATTCAGATCATAACTATTGCTACAGATATTCAAATCCAATGATTCAAGATGATCCAGAAATAAAACTTGAAGGACTACAACTCTTATGTTGATCAAACTTTCCAATTCAGTCAGTAGATAAGCCATATTCGGTGATCAATATGATAACAAGTTGCAGGACAGATTTGAACTTCTATGGATAAGTCAAAATAAGTTTGGAGATAAAAGAAGAATTCAAATTCAGAGATATTTTTCTCCTCTTATCTTCATATGCTTCTTATCCTCTGGTTTGTAACTTATTCAGAGATAAAAGAAGAATTCAAATTCAGAGATATTCAGAGATCCAGAAACGAGCAAGTAGAAAATAGAGCATAGGCTAATTTGTAGTTTGTAACTTAGGTTTTTTTATGTAATTTTTACTTTCCTTTATGTAACTGAGAGGAGAAATGAGTTTCATGGAGGAAAGAGATCAAGCTTGTACTGAGGGTGACACCGAAAGGTGACACCGGTGTAAGTAAGTCTTTTCTTTCATTGTTATTAGAATCGAATCAAAGTCTCTATTTCTTCTTTACTCTTGTTTTCGTTTACTTTCCTTTGATGTGTTTGTAATCCAAGTGAATTCGATAGCCTTGAGATTGCTTCGCCATTGCAAGTGCCCTTGATGGCCTATGGTGATGAATAACCATTCTTTGTTAGTTTAGCTCCGCCCTTTTATTCGTAGTGTAGATCGAGAATTGGGGAGATCCTATACGCCATGCTTGATTACCTTCAAAGACAAGGTAAGTCGTCGCAATGAATCTAAGGTATATGAGCACTGAAGAGGTAAGTAATTTTTAAGTTATTTTTCTTTTCTTTTATTCTTTAGTTTAGATCACCAACACCAAGAACACCCAACCATCTTTATCACTCTTTTCAATTTCTTGTATGTAATCTATTTTTCATTTTTCCATCTTCTTAATCTACCATCTTCTTCCTAATTTAACTTTAACTCAAATTTTCCTTTTTTTTCTTTTAAAGAATTAAAGAAGAACTTTAACCATACTTTATAACCTAAAAGAGAACTTGCTAAAAAAGCTTCCATCGCTAGTCCCTCCTTGTGGATCACGACCCACATAGCCACTTGCTATCGCGGTAGAATTGAGTAACTTGCATATCCTATTCTTAAATCTGAAATATTATATTTTGTGTGCAGGTAAAACCTCAATCAAATTTTGACGCCGTTGCCAGGGAGGGACGGTAAGTTAATCTCTTTAAAAGTTTACATTTTTTGTTAACTTTCTTCTTGTTTTTTTTGTACAGATTCAACAACAAGGAATATCTGTTGCAGTGGACATATAAGTGGCCTCGGACTCTGCTCGAGAAAGCAGAGCCAAGAAGCCCTCAGATTTGCTACATTCCAGTGGCAAAACTGAGTGAACTACTAACCTGTATTTTTATAGGTTGGCTAAACTGAAAATCTAAATTTCTATAGCATTTATCTCTTTGTTTGACTCACTGTATATATATGTCTAACACAACAGTAAAAAGTTGATTGTAAATGTTAAAAATGATTTAGACTTTGCATTTAGGCACGTGTCTATTTCATTTCTTTTTTTTTTACTGTTGAAGAGTGTTGGAGCCAAGGTATGTGTGCATAGCATTTAGTATAAGATTCATTCTTGTATGAAATATTGCTTGAATGTTATTCTTTTCTATATACTTGTACACTGCACAAAATTGACTTAAGGGCTTGTCCTATAAACAAGATAAGGTGGGGAAGTCATTACCCTCCCTTAGCCCACAAACAATCTCCTCACTCACTAACCCAAGCCTAACTAAAAATGAGTAGACGTTGGCCCTAGGGACATCTCGGACTCAATTAGGAGATTATCCTAAGGGGAAAGGTGCTGGAATTTGACTCCTGCCAAATCAGTATCTAGGAAGGAGATTAAGGGCCGAAAGCCCGAAGGTTGGTGGTTACTTAATTGAGGAACGTCTTTGACGAATAACCTCCCACCAATCTTACCCTGACCTGGCTGATTAGCTTGTAGTCAAAGTCTGCATTACACCTCTCGTGGACAGTCTAACCAGTTAGGAGTCGTCTAGGTCATAGGTCTAACCTAACTTAGTTTAGAATTTTTTTCCTTTGTTTGCTTATTTGTTTCTTTTTTTGTGTTTTATTGTGTGATATGGCTTATAACAACAATTTTTTCAATTTTAATAGTAATCCATATTACACACCAACCTCTTTTTCTGATATTACCAACCCGGCATATCATAACTTTAACCAATCTAGTGTGCCGGAGTGGTCTTATCCGAATGAACATAACCCATGCCCCCCATCTTATGACCATAATTTCCACAATAATTTCAACTCTTCACAGAGTCCATGGGGATTCGCCTCCCCTGAGTCCAATTTTCAACCAACTTGTCCTCCTTATCCACCTTGTCCACAATATTTCCAAGATTCATACTCAGTTTTATCAGTTCAAAATAGAAAACCATCAATCTTGGAAATGATGGAAATGAGTATGCATGAGTTCGAGCAACAATCATAAAATAGAAAACCATCAACCTTGGACATGATGATGCGTGAGTCCAAGCAACAATCACAGAATCTGACGGACTCACAATTTCACCACGATTGTCATAACACTTCATCTTTTCAAGTCCAATCACAACAAAACGATGAACCAATCGACTATGAAAAGATGCTTGAAGGCATGATTCAGAATAGAATCGCTCGTGATCATGACATAGATATAATGGTTCAAACTTTACGTTCTCACCGTTTGCCCATTTCTGATGTCGCTAACCATTCTGTTAGAGCCGAAGAGTCACGTTGCTTTGGAAAACAAGATTCTATTTCAGTACAATCATTTGAACTTGCCCAAACTCCAAATTTTGAAAATGACATTGATAGTTTGGCAAGTTATTCATTTCCTGAAATAGAACTTGAGAATGACTATGATCCTGACCCTCAACTTGGTTATTCAATTCTACTTTCTGATTCAATAATGACTCCGGTGTCTTCACCTGATTTCAATTTTCTCAAGTCAACATTAGATCCTATGTCAATTCATAATGAAATTGAATCACCCATCATTGATGATCATCATATTGAACTTGACTAATTTCATACTTTTAAAAGTCCCATTGACAAATTGGCCAGTTCTCATTTTTATAAAATTGAACTCAATAAGATATGTGACCTTGATTCTCAAATTTGTGATCCAGTTCAAATTCTCGAATCAATATTGACTCCTGTTTTGTTACCCGATTTGAGTAATATGTTAGAGACAGTTTTGATTCCCACACCTATCATTCTTGAACTTGAATCACCAATATTAAGTCACATTCCATTGTGAAAAATAAATGTGGACTTGAGTTTCAGCTTATTGATTTGGACCCACCTCCTGAACTAATCTCGACTCCTGAACCTTTATTTGATTTGAGTTACTTTCCTGAGTCGATATTAGTTCCCGTACTTCCTATGTCCAAGTCAATCATTCTATCTTTTCACACTCCATTTTGGGACAAGGCGGTTGACAAAATTGACTCCGAAATTAATTATCGAATTTGAAAATTAGATAAGGTTAAATTTTTAATAAAAAATGTTCATACATACATATTTTTAGTGAGTTATACAAGAGAGATTTCTGGTGGGTTCTTCCGAACTCCACAAAAATTCGATTGGGCCGCATTTCGTGGACCAATTAGACCACCACCGGAACCACCATCTTAAGGTAATATTTTTCTTCCCTTTTTTCTTTTTCATGCATAAATGCATTAATTCATACATTGAGGACAATGCATTAGATAGGTGTGGGGGAGGATTTACTAACATACTAACATATAGATACTAACTTAAAAAAAATCCCTTTAAAACAAAAAAAAACTCTTTGAAAAAGAGAATAATATTTTGATTTATCTTTTGAAAGAAATCTAAGTTAGTCTTAAAAATTAGAAAAATCATGATTAGGATTTCTAAAAACTTGGTCAAAATAAAATAAATTGTTGAATTTTTAGGTATAGAAAAAAATTGAATAATTAATTAGTCTTAATTTTTACCTTAATGAAATGTGTATACCTAATACACGTTCACATCTAGGATTCCCTAATGAAATGTGCATACGTAATACACGTTCACATCTAGGATTCTAAGACAAAGACTCTTGTGCCTTATAAAAAAATATAATAATATAAATAAAAAAACAAAGAAATTCACTAATTAAGTTGGATACATGTGCCTCAAGAAGCATCAGTATTCACGCTTAAAGGTGATTTTATAAATAAAGTCCTTAGTTTTGTGACCTAATTCACTCGAATCCTTAAGTCTGTGGGGTATTTTCTCACCCGGTGCCCTAAAACCGACCGGTTTGGGAGCCACCGACTTTAAGTTCGCTACATGGGTGGATTAGAAAGCCTAAGAAAACTAAGAAATATTATTTATATATGTACTAACACATCTAATAGTCAATTAGTTAGGTATGAGGGCCTCAAGAAGTTTTGATACTTATACGAAAGAAAATTAGATGAGTTATACATATTAAAAAAAGAAAATAATAATAAAGAGGCATGAGAGTCCAAGTTAAGGAATTCCTAGTAAAGATTCACAAGGATGCATATGACTTAGGGTAACGAAAAAGATTATACAAAAATTCAATTTTGATTCTTACCTAAAATGGATAACAATTTATTATATAAAGACTAAGTTTAAGAATGAATAAAAATGATAATCCTAAAACTTATAGATTACTTAGTCTCTTCAAACATATTTCAAATATTTTCCTTTTTTATGGATTTTGTGGGTGTAATCCGCTGAAACCCTCACGAGACAACACTCGTCCTCTAGGGTAACTTAGAGGTTTAACGGCTTGTTGCACGTGCTAAGTGCAATCGTGATTCCTACGAAAGTGAGATTAGTTTTTCTTTTCTTATTCTTTTTGATTTTTACTCGAGGACGAGCAAAAAGATAAGTGTGGGGGTGTGATAGGTAGTAAAAAGTGCATATTTATCACCACATTCACTATCATATTTCCCTATTTATTCTTTTAATTATGCACTATTACTAATATTTTATTATTTAATGTGTGCAGGCCTTGAGTAATTATTTAAATAAAAGAATAAAGCCTGAATGAAGCCCAAAAGCCCATGCAAAAATTATAGTAATTTAGAAGTTTCTACATTATCTAACTTAATCTAAACTTGGATTTTAAATTCTTTATTTAAAATCTAAGGGAGGAAACGGAAGGATAAGATAGAACTCCTAATTTCTAAAAGAGGAGGAAAAAGATAAGATGAGATGAAGTTCTACTCAACCAGGTTGCTTGCACCACAAGATGAAGATAAATGAGAGAAAAATTCGGATTCAGACTTTACACATTTTAGTATTCAGATCATAACTTTTGCTACAAATATTCAAATCCGATGATTCAAGATGCTCCAGAAAGAAAACTTGAAGGACTACAATTCTTATGTTGATCAAACTTTCTAATTCAGTCAGAAGATAAGCCATATTCGGTGATAAACATGATAACAAGTTGCAGGACAGATTTGAACTTCTATGAATAAATCAAAACAACTTTGAAGATAAAAGAAGAATTCGAATTCAAATTTAGAGATATTTTTCTCTTCTTATCTTCATACGCTTCTTATCCTCTGATTTTCTCCTATAAATACCCCTGCATAGCAACAGAGGAAGAGCAGATCTCAGAAGCTCAAAGGCAGATCCAGAAACGAGCAAGTAAAGAATAGAGCATAGGCTAATTTGTAGTTTATAACTTAGGTTTTTTTTTATGTAATTTTTACTTTTCTTTATGTAACTGAGAGGAGAAACAAGTTTCATGGAGGAAGGAGATCAAGCTTGTACTGAGGGTTATTGGCCCAAAGGCCCATCACTCTAGTTTTGATGATGATCAACTCATGTAATTATAGTACTAATGATCTTGTGTTTAATTAGTGACAGATATATGATCAAGATCTTAGTAGGTGCATAGCTTCAACAAAGGATTTGAAGTCAAGTTTTGGAGCTAGCACGGTTTGATCCAAGAGCCATTGGATCGTGTTTGGACCAAGTCAAGAAGATGAGAAGACTTCAAGTGAAGACTTCAAGAAGATGAAGACTTGTGTCTAGGTTTATTTTAGTAAGATTTTGTTTTTAGTTAAAATGTAAAGGATAGAGTAGTTGGTGGATTGCTCAAGTATCTTATACACACACACTCTTGATTTAGTTTGTTTTACAAAAGATTTTTTATTTTAGAAAATACATGTTTGGATTTTGGGTTTCAAGTTTATATATCTTTTATCCAAAACTAAGTTTAGAGCTTAATGTCAAAAACATAGATATTTCACCATGTTTGTGTAGTGGATCATATCCATGCACCATATGCTTTCAAAGTTGTTTAAATATTTTATTTTTGTATTTGGAGAAGTTTTGGGAAAACAAGTTTTAGAAAATTCAAGTTTTGGAAAATACTGTTTTCTTTTAAGCCAATATTTCCAAGTTACAAAAATAGTCCAAATCATTTATAACATGCCTTGATTTTGTGCAAGCATGTTTGTTTATCAAAGTATATTGGTAAAACTATTTTTGTATATTTTTCAGTATTTTATGAGATTTTTATGTGAGCCAAAAGACCAAGTTTTTAATCCCTAGTTCAGACCTGACCTGGCTTCAGCCGGTCGATCGACCCGGTCGACCGACGTGCACAGACGTGCACGCCAGTTCTGCAGGAGGGCCGACCGACCGACCCGGTCGACCGTCCAGAGAGCTCTGCTCTCTGGAAAGGCCCCGGCCGACCGAGCGGTCGACCGGACAGAGAGATTGCTCTCTGTATCCTGGCTCGGTCGACCGACCGGTCGACCGATGGCTCAAACGGTCTGAAATATGACCGTTGGCCGGTCGGCCGGACGGTCGACCGACAGGTCTGACAGAACCCCAACGGCTAGTTTTCTGAGCCTATAAATTTGGGGGTTTAGCAAAATTTTGTTTTGATAGATTACATCATATTTATTTTGCTAATAATAAAAATGTTTGGGTGCCTTATAACACTAACCCTCAAGGACCCAAGAAAAAATGGGTACCAAAACTCCCACCTTGTGTTTTTGATGTAGGTGAGGGCTCTCACACGACGTGAGAGAGATGGTGCCTTGATGGTGGATGCACATGGACTTGATGGACACATTTATAGATGCATCACTATCAAGGAGGTTTGGTGGGTCAACCACCATGTTTGGAGTTTTGGAACATAGTTCCTTAGTTGGTAATTATTTTTAAACTCTCAATTTATGTACATGCTTTTACTTTCATGATATCATATAGCATGTTCATGTTTTATATGTTTTTGTGCTTCATGTGGTAAATACTAGTTTAAATGTAATTTTTATCAAAACTTGTATTTATACATGTACAAATAGTGAGAACAAATTGATTCATATATGTTTGCACTTCATGCTCATTTGTACCAACTATATGCACATGTATAACCTAGTTTTGATGATTTCCTCATTTACACTTGTTTTGCCAATTTTCGTGTTTTTTTACTTCATGTATATGCATTTTTATTCAAATCTAATAAATATACATGTATATCCTTTTTGAGTCTCTTGCCTTCATGCAAATACTATTAATAGACTCGTTTTATATTTGGGATATGTATGCATATTGTTAGATTTAGATAAATCATACATATACCTAGAAGTTTATTTTTTTATTGAAAAATAAATTTTCATGTTTTGTTTGATAAAATAAAATGAATAATTTGTTTTGATCATTTTGAGCCTAAATGACTATTTTCATGTAAATGCTATATATATGATTCTTGTACACTCATACTTCATTTGTTTTGTCATGACTTTGATTCATGAACATTTTTATGAGCTTAATCGATTTTGAGTGTCATCTCTTGTGTATTTGGTATGATTCATGAAATACATATGTTTTGGTTTCATGTTTTTGAAGGATCTTTAACTAATTTTTAAAAATTAATTTAACTAGTTATTTATTCTTCAATGTTTTATGAGATATACACATGATCCTATTATTGTTTCAATTGGTATCATTGAATCGTTTCAATTGGTATCAATTTGACTCTATTTTTATATATACTCATATTTTGTTTTCTTATATATGTATGTATCAATTTCAATTGGTATACTCATTTTTCATACATATATATGATTTGTTTTTGTGCTTAAGTTAAAATCGATTTACATGTTTAAAAGCACAAACTTTGTTTATGCTAAGCTTACTTCAAATTTTAAGCTTATGCATTTTGTTTTAAAATTGGTATCAAAATTAAAAAAAATTATGTTTATTTGATATCTCAAAATTTTGTTATATAAGAAAAATCAAAATTTTTGAGTTGTATTGCCTATATGCAAGGAGAGCTTAACATCTCTTCTACATATAGATTCATGTTGAGTGTATCTTGTTTTGAGGAGCTTGACAACTCTTCTTTATGTGGTACACGTATGTAGGGGGAGCTTCACATCTCCTTTTATGCATTACATATTATACGTTATGTGAATTAGGGCTTGTCATCCCTCTTTCATGTAATGTATATGTGTAGGAAAGTTACTTTATCGTCTTCCTCTTCATGAATGTATATCGCATATAACCTTTCATGATTGATTTGGTTTACCCCTTCTTTGGTTCCTTGTTTCAGACAAAAAAGGGGGAGAAAAATTTGATGATTTTGTTTTTACTTTAACCCCTTTGTTGATGATTGACAAAAAGGGGGAGAGGTATTTGGTATATATGCATGCTTTTGTGGTTAAAGGATTTATGTTTATGCATATATGTTTTGTTGTGCAAATAGGAGAAAAAGAATTTTTGTTTTATGCTTGATTAGCATGTTTACTCCTACATTTGCATACATGTTTATGAGCATACATTGCATATCTATTTTGTTTATTTGTGATGCATGAGTTAAGGGGGAGCTTCTTTGAAGCTTTACTTTAATCCATGCATATATAACTTCATGAGTTTTGTCATCATCAAAAAGGGGGAGATTGTTGGCCCAAAGGCCCATCACTCTAGTTTTGATGATGATCAACTCATGTAGTTATAGTACTAATGATCTTGTGTTTAATTAGTGACAGATTTATGATCAAGATCTTAGTAGGTGCATAGCTTCAACAAAGGATTTGAAGTCAAGTTTTAGAGCTAGCACGGTTTGATCCAAGAGCCATTGGATCGTGTTTGGACCAAGTCAAGAAGATGAGAAGACTTCAAGTGAAGACTTCAAGAAGATGAAGACTTGTGTCTAGGTTTGTTTTAGTAAGATTTTATTTTTAGTTAAAATGTAAAGGATAGAGTAGTTGGTGGGTTGCTCAAGTATCTTATACACACACACTCTTGATTTAGTTTGTTTTACAAAAGATTTTTTATTTTAGAAAATACATGTTTGGATTATGGGTTTCAAGTTTACATATCTTTTATCCAAAACCAAGTTTAGAGCTTAATGTCAAAAACATAGATATTTCACCATGTTTGTGTAGTGGATCATATCCATGCACCATATGCTTTCAAAGTTGTTTAAATATCTTTTTTTTTGTATTTGGAGAAGTTTTGAGAAAACAAGTTTTAGAAAAATCAAGTTTTGGAAAATACTGTTTTCTTTTAAGCCAATATTTCCAAGTTACAAAAATAGTCCAAATCATTTATAACATGCCTTGATTTTGTGTAAGCATGTTTGTTTATCAAAGTATATTGGTAAAACTATTTTTGTATATTTTTCAGTATTTTATGGGATTTTTATGTGAGCCAAAAGACCAAGTTTTTAATCCCTAGTTCAGACCTGACCTGGCTTCAGCCGGTCGACCGACCCAGTCGACCGACGTGCACAGACGTGCACGCCAGTTCTGTAGGAGGGCCGGCCGACCGACCCGGTCGACCGTCCAGAGAGCTCTGCTCTTTGGAAAGGCCCGGCCGACCGAGCGGTCGACCGGACAGAGAGATTGCTCTCTATATCCTGGCTCGGTCGACCGGCTCGGTCGACCGACCGGTCGACCGATGGCTCAAACGGTCTGAAATATGACCGTTGGCCGGTCGGCCGGACGGTCGACCGACAGGTCTGACAGAACCCCAACGGCTAGTTTTTCTGAGCCTATAAATTTGGGGGTTTGGGCATTCTTTTTTTCACCAAGATTTTTAGTGGACCTTGAGCCAGTTTTTCCTACTTCATTAAAAGAGTTTTCTCCACTAAATTGAGAGCTAATACTTCCAATCAAAAGGGGAGTTTTTATCAAGAGTGTTAAAAGTGATTCTTTGAGTTTTTCACCACCATCTCTTTCCTTGTTTTCTCACACAAACACTTGAGCTATCCATTGCTATATCTACCTATAGGAGTTTGTTGTGAGAGGATTTTAGGTGATCAAGAGTTGTGATCACCAAAGTTCTACTTTGTTCTTTGAGGAGGCGGACGAGTGCGTTCGCGGTGGTTTCGAGTTCGTGTGTGAACTCTTTTGTTTGAGGTGCGGCCTCGGCGAGCCGGTGGGCTTGTGGTGTGTACGGACTAGAGAGAGTCAAAGGAGTTCTAGTGTGAACTCGTTGTAGGTGTTGCGACACCGAGGAACTATCCAGTGGGATCGATTATAGTGGAAATCCTTCGTGTGTCGAAGGCGGGGATGTAGAGCAAGTGTGCTCGAACCTCGAAACAAATCCCTTGTATTTGCGATTGCTCACTCTCTCTCTCTTTGTCTTTTGTTTATATCTTGCATGCTTTTATTGTGCTTATCCTTACATGCTTGATATTCATAGTGTGCTTAATTGTTATACTTGCTTGGATTGTTTGCCAACACTTGTAATTAACCAAGAGAGCCAACGCGGCACCTCAACCCTTATCTAGGGGAATCTAGAGGAGTTTGTTCAGAGCCCTTCACGGGGAATTCGGCAACACTCTTGTGTTATACGTGGTGTTTAGTGTAAGAGTTTAGTTTAGATCATAATAGTTTTTACTTCCGCATTATTTGGTATTAAGTGACCATTAGATTAGTCATCACCTATTCATCCCCCCTCTAGGTGATTTTCATGGGTGACATCGGAGGGTGACACCGGTGTAAGTAAGTCTTTTCTTTTATTGTTATTAGAATCGAATCAAAGTTTCTATTTCTTCTTTACTCTTATTTTCGTTTACTTTCCTCTGATGTGTTTGTAATCCAAGTGAATTCGATAGCCTCGAGACTGCTTCGCCATTTCAAGTGCCCTTGATGGCTTATGGTGATGAATAACCATTCTTTGTTAGTTTAGCTCCGCCCTTTTATTCGTAGTGTAGATCGAGAATGGGGAAGATCCTATACGCCATGCTTGATTGCCTTCAAAGACAAGGTAAGTCGTCGCAATGAATTCAAGGTATATGAGCACTGAAGAGGTAAGTAATTTTTAAGTTATTTTTCTTTTCTTTTATTCTTTAGTTTAGATCCCCAACACCAAGAACACCCAACCATCTTTATCACTCTTTTCAATTTCTTGTATATAATCTATTTTTCATTTTTCCATCTTCTTAATCTACCATCTTCTTCCTAATTTAACTTTAACTCAAATTTTTCTTTTTTCTTTTAAAGAACTAAAGAAGAACTTTAACCATACTTTGTAACCTAAAAGAGAACTTGCTAAAAAAGCTTCCATCGCTAGTCCCTCCTTGTGGATCACGACCCGCAAAGCCACTTTCTATCGCAGTAGAATTGAGTAACTTGCATATCCTATTCTTAAATCTGAAATACTATATTTTGTGTGCAGGTAAAAGCTCAATCATATAGCATATACATGCTCATGAATGAATTCAAGGAACAGAACTCATTTGCAATCATACGAGTAAACAAAAAGTAGTGCATAAGAATCATGTAAGAATCATATTCATGAAGATAAAATAAACAAGGCTCTAAAGAACTCATCAAAACTCATATGAAATTCTTTTTAAAACTTTTTACATTGCAAACTTGATTTGTAAAATCATGAAAATACAAATCAAGAAGATTCTTTTTCACAAACATGATATATTATATAACATGCGAGAATCATCAAAAATAGGACATACAAGTATAATCAAACATGAATTAAGTATACAAATGAAATAGAACATGTATGTATAGTATGAAAATCAAGTGTATCTCAAAGATTAGATATGTATATCACATAGTTTTAACAAAACTTTGCTTCTCAATTTATAAACAAAACATATAAACTATGATATGCTAGTAATTTAATTTAAAGCATAAACTAAAAATGGAGGATAAAGATAGTTACCAACATTGATAGGCTAATATGTATTTCTCCAAAACAAAGTAATCCTCCCACTTTAAACTCATTGATAGTGATGCATCTATTGATTTCTTCATCAAGTTCCGATTGCATCTACCACTAAGACACCAATCCTCTCATGTCTTGTGAGAGCTTGCACCTATATTAAAAATAATTGGTGTGAAATTTGGTAAACAAATCATTTTAGATCCTCAGAGGTTAGTATGACTATGAATCCAAACATTTGTATTCAAAATATTTAATCTATCATAACAAAACTTAGCAAGATGATCTTTGCAACCACAATGTGAATAATGAAACACATTGACATACTTATGAGTATGATGTCTATATGCATGTCGTAAGATAAGTGCATAGATATGTGGAACTTATTTTCGTTGAAATAAAGATTTCAACCTTTTATGGTCAGAAACACATAGGCTCAAGGTTGAGCATAAACGATCAATATTCTTCTTCAAAATACAAATTTTAGTTTTGTCAATATTAGAAGAAGAAATATTAGCATGAGAAACAAAATTCTTTTCATTTGAAATCAATTCAATTTTGTGTTTCAAAGAATTATTTTCTTTCAAAACTATTTCTTTTTCTTTTAAAACAATGTCAAGTTTTGAAGATAAAACATTTTTTCTTCAATTTCAAATTTTTCTTTTTTATCAAATCATATTTTTAAATTAGTTCTTCACAACATCTAGTAAGATCATCATATGATAATTTAGCATTTTTATAAAAGTCGAATTCCAAATTTTCCTCAAAGGGGTCATCTCCTTGGACCATGAAACACAAATGCGCTGAATTATCATCGGATTCACTATCTGAATCCCAAGTGGTGCCTTTCATTGCTTTTTTCTTGCATTTTCTTTTTGGGTCATTTCTTCTTTTATTCTTGAGATACATATCTACGTTTTTCACTAGGAGAGTGAGTTTTTCTTCTTCTTCTAAAGTGATTAGAGTTGCAACACTTTTTTCTTGAGTCCTCTTGAGAAGGTCTTGAGTGCAACACCAATCTCTTTTTATGGCTCACGATCATTTTTTATCTTAATCTCCATTTCATGGGTTTTGAAGTTTCTCATGAAAGTAGTGAAGTCCATTTTCTCTTTATTGTTGAGCTCTCAAGGTGAAAGTTTTGACTTTCCAAGTTTTAAGAAGTGTTCTAATAATTTTTCTCACTTTTTAATCATTATTGATAGGCTTACCTAAAAAAATAAGTCCATTAACGATTGTAGTGAAACGGATAAGCATACTATCAATAGGTTAATCATCATTCATGTAAAAACTATCATATTCAGAGCTAAGCAAATCAATCTTAGCTTTTTTTACTTATGATGTATCTTCATGAGTGGTAATCAAAACTTTTCAAATATCATATGCACATGTGCAATTTATGATCATAGAAATATCATCATCATTTAAAGATTGTAATAATGCATAATGGGCTTTAAAATTAGCATTATATTCCTTAACGGTAATTCAAACCATGAGTTCTCATCACCTTTAGGACAAACAAAGGGTTTAGATACAGCTTTGGCTGCACGATTATACAAGAAATTCAAGAAAACGGTCATCTCAACTTTCTATATGGGAAAGTTAAGTCAATGAAACTTGGGTAGACAATAAAGGATAGATTTGCCACTATATGTCATGAGTGTGTAAAACAAATATGATGATTAGCATATGTAAGGATCTTTCTACAGTGGTTAAACCAAATATCAAGAACACAAAGCTCTGATACCAATCGAAAATCATCTAGAGGGGGGTGAATAGGTGACATACTAGTCAAAATATGAAAATTAAAACCTATACTAACAAATAACTCAGCACACAAATGATAATCAAAAAGTGAAGCTGAATTCTCGGTGAAGAGCTCTAAAACTTCTCCTCAAGATTTCTCTTTTATAAGAGTTGGGTTACTTCAATAGCTTTCTTGATAAAAATAAGTATGCACAATATCAAGCATATATGAATAAGTAATAATAGTAATGCAAGATATAAATAAGAGTAGAGTTGAGAGATAGACAAACACAAAAGAATTATTTCGAGATTCGAGATATTTGCCTTACGTCTCCGCCTTCACCGCGTGAAGCATTTTCACTATCTCTACAAAGAAACTCTACAAAAAATACAATCCTCTACGCAAGAAGAGAACACACAACCAATAGTCTTATATACAAGAGGAGGGCTCAAAGCCAATAAACCACACCTCTACGCAAGAGGAAAGCACAAAGCAAAGAAAGACTTAGTGATCACTAAAATCACAAATTAGAAATACCAAAAAAAAATCCTAAAATGATAGATAGAGATGATAGCTAAAGTTTGTGAGAAAATTAAGATTTTTGAAATGAATCTCTTAAGAAGACCTAAGAAAATATCTTTAAAGATATAGAAACTTGAAGCTCAAAACTTGAATTCCTAAAAACTTGTTTTTTTATTTTTCAAAACTTTAAACACAAATTTTCTCTTTAAAAATCTTTCAAAAATCTTATTAAAATTTTACATATAACTCTCAGTTATGACCCTATTTACAGGAATAGGGTAGAGGTGATTAGAGAGTAAACCCAGCTGTTAAAATATTGATTAAACCTAAATAAAGTAAGATATAACTGTTTGAAAATAAAATAAAAACAGAAAAAAAATCCCAAAATAGCCTTTTAAGGCAAGTCAATCCAGAATTGGCCTTGCAGTCGATAGCCCAACGGCTTCGTTCAACGGACAACCAAGCGGTCGACTGACAAGCCTCAATGGCTAGAATTATAGCCTAGAATTCTAGTCGTCGAGGCTTGCCAGTCGACTGCTTGGTCGTCCTCTGTGAGAACACAATGTGTTCTCGCAGTAATCGATCGACCAAATGAAAGCACCCCGCTCTCTGCTGCACATGGTTGATCGGGTCAATCGGCTGGCCGGCCGGCCGGCCGGCCAGAGAGGCAATCCGGCTATCTGCTAAGCGGTAGCCTGCACAAGCTCTTGCTTATGTGCATGTTTGATCAGCTGCTTGGTCGACCGTATGTGCATAAGAATTTGCTTGTGACATGCTCGGTCAACTGGCCATAGGCCAAACCTGCTATATTATGCATTTTTAAAATTCTTTTTAAATCCCAATAAATTTGTATAAAATTAAAAAAATAAGTTCTTTTAAATAATATGAGCATAAATATGTGATAAAAAATCAATACATATTACAAACATGTGAATTTCTTTTTGAGATGTTAAATACAAATTTTAAAACATAAACTATGTTAAAAATTGCTTTTCCAAAAACTAAACTGTACTATAAAAAACAAATTTTTTTCAAAAATTGTATAAATACAAAAAATAAGTTTCTCAAACTCTTTTGAATCACTAATGTGTATGGATAAAATCCAATATGCATATAAAATGCTATGAACTTCTTTTTGAAAATCAATCTATAAAAACAAAACATAATCTTGTTAAACTGAGACAAGTTAAACTGAAAACCGAAAACCGAAAACTATTATTCTTGAAAACCAATATCAAATTTGTGTGCGTAAACTTAAGGAATCAAATTTAACCTTAACTTTACACAATTCTATACATTCTTACAAACTCTAGAGTCAAATCTACTTTTTAAATAGATCTTCTTCTCTCTCTTGACTTGATCCAAATTTGATTTCTTTGAATTAGACTCTTTCTTGAGTTCTTGATATGATCTTTATGTTTTGAGCTCTTGAATCAACTTGTGTTAGTTTGAGAAAACTAAACATCAACTTAGATAAAAAATCTGAAACATAAGTAGTACAAAATTATTAGTACTATAATTTAATAAGTTAATTATCATCAAAACCATAGTGATGGACCTATGGGGCCAACAATTATCTGTATGATGGAGGCACTCAAGGTAAGTATATTTTTCTATACTGTCAGCAAAAGTTTGCCAATAGTGGTGCTCATACATCATTGTTGTTACTGTTACTAATTGCAGAATATATAATAACTTGACAAAACAATTATGGCGGCATTCGTTACATGCATATATGTGTACTAAATAAAAGATAGCAAGGAAATCAAGAGAGGAAACACAATTGGGTTTCCAGATATTTGCATTGTGCCTCTATTTAACACACATAGGGGTTGAGCTCACATCTATACAGAAACACGTTTAGTGAGCTTATCTGTTTATGATAGACGGTTAAGATCAACATATAAAGTGTTGGGTCATACATGGGTCAACCCACCTAACATGTTAATTAAACAGGTCAATTATGGGTTCACAGCTTTATCCGTTTAACCCCCTTATGACTTATTTATTTGAGACATAAATAAATTTCGAAATCTAGAAGCTAAACTCATATATATGATTTATCTAATATCATGGATTAGTTTCATGTGTTTTGTTGATAAATTAGAGTTTTTTTTTGTAAAATTTGATATTAATAGTATTTTTTCAATTTTTGTGTTTTATAATTTTGCTTTGTTATTTAACAATGTTTGAAATTTAATAAACACATTAAATGGGTCGGGTTAATCGGTTTAAATCTGGATCAGGCTTTATTATGTCTAACCATGGGTTTGTAATATTAATCTGTTTATTAAATTTGGTGACTCCTTTTGTTATACCCAAATATGACCCAACCTTTGCCACCCTTAACTCATAGTTTATAAAAAAAAAAAAAAATTGGTGAGCGTGAATTGAATTACGTAATATTGTAAGTGTAAATGAAAACATCCAATTTGCTTTCATTATTAGCCCAAATAAAATGATTCACATAATTGAAAGAAAATTACTTGTCAATTGTACGAAAGGTGTGAATTATAGTATCATTCTGTTGTGAATGTAATTCCCCCTTCTGATCTTACCAACCCTAAGATCAAACACATCAAGATAGAGAAAGCAAGAAAAACAACAAGAATTATGTGGTTCGGTCAACCAATTTTCAACCGACATCCACAAGATATCGCTAAGAAATCCACTATATGTAGAAGAACAAGATGAATCTGTAAGATGATATCAAACATCTCCTAATCTTTCATCCTCTCCTCGTATAGCTCTGTAAGAAATCAACGCCCACTTCTAAGTAAAAGTTTCAACTAGATGAATCACATGAAAGACATTCGATTCATCAAGTTAAAAGCGGAGGTTGTTGATATGTCTTTAATGAATAAACTAAAGTTACCAAACCATAATCTTAGACCTTTTCTCAAAATCAAATAGTCACCCTATGAAGATTTTAGCCACACTATGAAGATCCTATCCACCCTATGAAATCTCTAGCCACCCTAAAAAGCCACCCTAAAAAGATCATAGTCACCCTATGATGATCTTAGCCACCCTATGAAGATCATAGCCACCCTATGATTTGATGTATATGTAGGGTGAAGTGATGAAGGGGTTTAGAAGTTTTGCTTATAAATAGGCATCACATTGCATGAGATTTGTTGGTAAAAAAAAGAGCAAGGAAGTGAGAAGAAAGAGTTGCTAAATATTATATTGTCCTCTCCTTTCTCTTGCCATTTATCTTCCTTTTGTTAAGCTCTAGTCAATTGGGTTTCATTAGGTTTGGGTGAGTGAGATTTGAGTTGTAATCTCTTGTATTCTCCCCTTTTGATTAGTGAATTTCTCATGCTGTCTTCTCCCGTGGACGTAAGTCACATTGACCGAACCACGTTAAATACTGGTGTGTTATTCTCTTTATTTCTATCAGCTTATATTGCTATCTGTCTCTCTTTATACTTGTCATCTCTTACATTAGAAGCTCACTGCTACAACAAACTGGTATCAAAGCTAGTGTTATTTTCTTATGGGTTTCGAGATGGCTTCGGCAAAGTACAAAGTGGAGAAATTCGACGGGAGAAATAGCTTCAGTTTGTGGAGAGTTAAATTGCGGGTTCTCTTGGTGCAACAAGACTTGTTGAAAGTCTTGTCCGGTAAGGGCAAGTTGCCGGAATCTATGTCCGAGGACGAAAATAAAGAACTCGAGATGAAGACACAGTGTCATACAACTTTATCTAGCCGACAAAGTTTTGCGGAAGGTTGCCGATGAAGGTACCGTCGCCGATTTGTAGCTCAAATTAGAGAGCTTGTATATGACAAGGTCCCTGACCAATAAGCTCTACTTGAAGCAGCGCCTCTTCACCCTTCGCATGAAAGAAGGTACACCAATTAAAGACACTTAGATGAGCTCAATAAAATTCTCATGGATTTAAAAAATATTGATGTTAGAATAGATGAAGAAGATCAGGCTTTCATCTTATTATACTCTTTTGAAAATTTTGTTAATAGTATGCTTTGTGGTAGAGATACACTCTCTTTAGAAGATATCAAATCAGCCTTACATTCTAAGGAGTTAAGACAAAAAGTGTCAGTTGTAGGAAGTAAGGATCAAGCTGAAGGCTTGTTCGTCCGTCGTCGTACAGAGAAGGGTCGAGAAAAATCTCGAGGAAAATCTAGATCTAAATCTAAGTTAAGAAAAAATATTGAGTGTCACTATTGTCATAAGTTTAGATACTATAAAAAAAGATTATTTTAAGCTCAAAAAAAAAGAAAAAGAAAAATGTAAGGAGGAAATCTCAAGATGAGAAATCTTTGGTTGTTAGTGTTGCAGAAGAAGCCTTCAGATCACATGAGCTTCTTTCAGTTACCGTCTTTGATGCCCGTTCACGGGATGAGTGGGTTCTTGATTCAGGTTGTTCTTATCACATATATCCCCACAGGGACTGGTTTGTGACCTACCAGCCACTTAATGGTGGTAATGTCTTAATGGGAAATAACATGCCGTGCAAGACAATTGGTATTGGGTCAATCAAGATTAGGATGCATGACGGTATTATTAGAACATTGAGTAATGTTCGGCATGTGCCGGATTTGAAGAAAAAATTAATTTCTTTAAGCACCCTTGACTCCAACGGTTATAAGTTTTCAGCTGAAGGAGGAGTTTTGAGAGTTAGCAAAGGCTCTCTTGTTGTGATGAAAGGAAAGAAGGTGGATACCCTTTATATCCTTCAAGGTAGCATGATGACAGGTGATGCCGCAGTGTCAGTATCAGAAGACCCAGACTTAAATATCACTTGTTTGTGGCATATACAGTTAGGGCATATGAGTGAGAAAAGACTACATGTGTTGAGTAAGCAAGGTTTCTTTGTGGGCAGAAAATAGGAAAGCTTGACTTTTGTGAATATTGTGTTTTTGGCAAGCAGCACAGAGTTTCTTTTGATACAGGTGTTCACAAGACTAAAGATACCTTAGACTACATCCATTCAGATGTTTGGGGTCCCTCTCAGGTTCCATCGAAAGGTGAAGCTAGTTATCTTCTGATTTTAATTGATGATTATTCCAGAAAGTTTGGGTGTATCCTCTCAAGTATAAGAGCGATGTGTTTGCTACCTTCAAGCAGTGGAAGGTTATGATCGAAAAGCAAATAGGAAATAAGGTGAAGCGCCTCAGGACCGATAATGGAATGGAGTTCTGTTTCATGGAGTTTGATCAATTCTGCAAAAATGAAAGAATTGTGTGGCATCGTACAGTTCGGTACACACCACAATAGAATGGAGTTGCAGAAAAGATGAACAGGACACTATTGGAGAGAGCTCAGTGTATGCTCTCTAATGCGGGTTTGTCAAAATGCTTTTGGGCCGAGGCAATAAATACAGCTTGCTATTTGATAAATCGGTCTCCCTCTACGGCTGTTGATTTTAAGACTCCGAAGAGGTATGGTCTGGTACCTCTGCTAATTACTCTCATTTACGAGTATTTGGTTGCCCTGCTTATTTTCATGTAAATGATGGTAAGCTTGAACCTAGGGCAAAGAAAGCTATATTTTTTTGTTATGCTACTGGGATGAAGGAACACAGATTGTGGTGTCCTGATCTTAAGTCACCTAAATTTGTTATTAGTAGGGATGTTACTTTTAATGAAAATTACATGCTTCAACCGAGAAAGGAGTCTGTTGTTGATATTACAGGCTCAGTAGAGTAAGCAAGCAAGCAGATGGAGCTTGAGAGTAAAGTTACAGAAGGAGTGCAGGAAGAGCACTCGCGTTGAACTAGTCGATAATGCTCAAGGTTCAAATTTAAGTGATGATACACTACAAGAATAACAGTACAGTATTGCCACCGGGAGAGCAAGAAGGCAGATCCGTCCACCTAAGCGATACACTTATGCAGATATGGTCGCTTATGCTCTAAGTGTGACATAATCTATTGAGATTCTAGAGCCTTCCACTTACAATGAGGCTATCAGTTCTGATGAAGTAGTAGAATGGACTGTTGTTATGACTAAAGAGATGGAATCTCTTCACAAGAACCAAACATGAGAGTCAGTGAAGCCGCCCAGGGGACAGAAAATTATTGGCTGCAAATGGGTCTTTAAGAAGAAAGAAGGAATTCCTGATGCTGAGTCTGTAAGATATAAAGTACACTTGGTAGCCAAAGGCTACAGTCAAACAAAGGGTGTCGACTTCAATGAAGTATTCTCTCCAGTTGTGAAGCACACCTCTATTCACGTGTTGCTAGCCGTGGTTGCTTAGTTCGATCTAGAACTTGAGCAACTTGATGTGAAAATAGCCTTTCTTCATGGCGAGCTTGAAGAGCAAATCTTTATGCATCAACTAAAAGGATTCGTTATTGAAGGCAAAGAAGACCATGTGTGCAGGTTAAAGAAATCTCTTTATGATTTGAAGTAATCACCTAGGCAGTAGTATTTGAGGTTTGATACTTTCATGATTGAGCATGGTTACTTTAGGAGTAAATATGATAGTTGTGTTTATCATTAGAAGCTTAATAATGATTCTTTCGTATATTTGCTTTTATATGTTGATGACATGTTGATTGCAGCTAAAGACATGTCTGACGTTGATAAATTAAATGCTCAACTAACAAGAGTTTGAGATGAAAGATTTGGGAGCAGCGAAGAAGATTTTGGAAATGAAAATTCACAGGAACATGCAAGAAGGAAAATTGTTTCTATCTCAGAAGAAATACATCGAGAAGGTGTTGGAGAGATTTGGCATACTTGATGCTAAACCTGTGAAAACTCCACTTGCTGCTCATTTTCGATTTTTAGCAGATTTCTCTCCTCAAACTGATGAAGAGGAGAAGTACATGTCTCATGTTCCCTATGCCAGTGCAGTTGGAAGCATTATGTATGCTACGTTGTGCACTCGACCGGACATTTCACATGCAGTCAGTGTCGTAAGTCAATATATGGACAGGCCAGGAAAACGCCATTGGCAGGCAGTGAAATGGATTTTGCGATATTTAAAAGGATCTACTAATATTAGTCTGTATTTTGATAGAGGAACTAATTCTGATTGCAAAATTGCTGGATATTCGGACTCAGATTTTGCAGACGATTTGGATAGAAGAAGATCTCTGACAGGTTATATTTTCACTCTTTCAGGTAGTACCATTAGTTGGAAGGCGACTTTACAGTCGACAGTTGCTTTGTCTACTACGGAGGCAGAGTATATGGCAGTTATAGAGGCAATAAAAGAAGTTATTTGGTTAAGAGGCTTGGTTGAAGATCTCGGCTTACACCAAGGAGTAACTACGGTGTTTTGTGACAGCCAGAGTGCTATACATCTGACGAAGCACCAGATGTATCATGAGAGAACCAAACACATTGATGTCAGGTATCACTTTATTCGAGAAATTGAAGTCATCAAAGAAAATTGGTACTGCAGATAATCCAGCCGATATGATGACAAAGCCCGTACCTTCGCACAAGTTCGAGTACTGTCTCGAATTGCTTGGTGTTCAAAGCGGTGAAGATTGAGCCCGTCGAGCCTAGAGAAGACAGCAAGAATCCAAATGACGCTTGATACAGTTCAAGTTAAGGTGGAGAGATTTGTTATTCGTTTAAGACAAGATGGAGATTTGTTGATATGTCTTTAATGAATAAATCAAACCATAATCTTAGACCTATTCTCAAAATCAATTAGACACTCTATGAAGATCTTAGTCACACTATAAAGATCTTAGCCACCCTATGAAATCTCTAACCTCCCTAAAAGTCATCAATAGCCACCCTTTAAAGATCTTAGCCACCCTTTAAAGATCTTAGCTACCCTATGAAGATCATACCCACCCTATGATTTTGATGTATATGTAGAGTGAAGTGATGAAGGGGTTTAGAAGTTTTGCCTATAAATAGGCATCACATTGCATGAGATTTGTTGGCAAGGAAAAGAGCAAGAAAGTGAGAAAAGAGAGTTGCTAAATATTGTATTGTCCTCTCCTTTTTCTTACCATTTATCTTCCTTTTATTAAGCTCTAGTGAGTTGGGTTTCATTGGGCTTGGGTGGGTGAGATTTGAGTTGTTATCTCTTATATTCTCCCCTTTTGATTAGTGGATTCCTCTTACTGTCTTCTCCCGTAGATATAGGTCACATCGACCGAACCACGTTAAATACTGATGTGTTGTTCTCTTTATTCTATCAGTTTATATTGCTATGTCTCTTTTTATACTTGCCATCTTATGCATTAGAAGCCCACTGCTACAACAGAGGCCACGCAAGTGAGTAAACGCAAGGTACGCACGTCATACCCCAAGTGAAAGTGAATAATTGCATATGTGATATACGTTAGAAAAGTGTATACAATAGTTCTCTTAAACTCAAAAATTAGTCATGTTTAGCATTTTTTGAGGGGTGAACCGTAGAAAAAAAATATACTAGAGGCATTATAAAATTCTTCGAGTCTATAAATATATATCCAGGGTTAAGGAAAGGAAAAAAAAAGTGGACAATATCAATATCTAAACTAGGGTTAACAATTAAAGACATATAAATATACTCAAAGCTAGAAGGTTGACCTAGTGAATAATTCAAATTCAATTACAAGACCAATGTGTAAGAGAGAAGAAAAGAAACATAAAATACTTCGCAAACATCCAAAATTTTCCCCTTCAATTGCAGAAACTGACATGATAAAGTTATGAATAGGAAATTTTGCTGCCAAAACCCAGTTCATCCTAATGATCAGTCTCACCTTTTGTGGAATAATACAAAACAAAATCCAGCAAGAAAATATTTAGAATTAGCATTGCAACTCAATTGAATAATGTAATCAGATAAGTACCAAAGAAACATTAGACATCAGAAGCTATCTCAGGGTCCCAAGCAGCCCAAATCAACACCAGCTGCAAAAAGGAGGAGAAGAATCCATTATCAAGCTAGAAGAATTACTTGGGTTTCAAGAGAAAGCTCAAAACAAACATGAAAAGGAAAAAAGAAATTACTTGAGCAATGGCATCCAAATTTATACCGTGAAAATGACAGTGGTAGCTGACAAAAGATTTCAAGTCTCAAAAACAAGTCGTTGAGAGAACTCAAAAGCCAAAGGCTTTTTCAAACTTTAGTGATAAAAATGGATGTATATAGATTCATAGTTAAAATAGGATTTGGTCTTGTATGTTTTACATTAGAAAACATAATCTCATGGATTTATGTAACTTGTATTTTGTATTTCTTTTGAATATCAATAAAGATTCCCCTTCGTAAATCTTACATGGTACCAAAGCATCAAGTTTAAGGAATTCTTTGTTTGATTCCATGATTTTCTTTGCAATTTGAATCTTGTTTACAATTTGAATCTTTTTAACAATCTTTATTCTTAGTCTTTAGTCCTCGTTAGTTTCAATTCGTTCTTCAACAAATTATGTTCTTCAGTAATTTTGTCCCCTGTTTGTTCAATCTGAAATTTTAAAATCCTGTCAGCCCAGAAATTCTATTAATGAGAAACGCTAAAAAAATTTCGTTCGTAAATCAGTGAGTTGGTGTCCGATTTTGATAATTTTGGAGTTGATTTCAAGGTTTTTTTTTTTTTTTTGTTCTTTTGAAAGCAATGGTGAAAATGGATTTGGCGAATTTTACTATTTGGAGTAAATTTTGTATAAATATATTGCTAAAATCAGTGGTTTAAGATCCAATTTCAACACTTTCAGTATAAATATATTAATGAGAAATGCCTAAAATACATCTGGAACCACAAATCTCAGCAGATCTCTCCACTCAAAAGAGTTCAACTGAAACAATCGAATGAACTCCATAAAAATTCGCAGTCGCAAATCTGTCCAAATCTCTAGACAAAAATCAAACTAATTTCTTGCAGTTTAAATAAAAATCGAACCAAAACTCCAAACTCTCGATGAAAATTTAATAAAAAACAGCCCAAGTTTCTTGCTACTCAATCAAAAGTCAAGATGGTTAAAAACCAAAACACCACAGCAGATCTCACAAACCAAATCTCATCAGAGCAACCTACATTCTTGATTCTAGATCAAAATCAAAGCCGGAACCAGTTAAATGACGCCTCAAGAAACAAAACCTCAGTGAGTTCCTTCGAATTTCTCTCGACCGATTCAGAAGATTCAGGATCCAATCTAAGAAAGAGAATCAAAAAGAGAAATCAGGAAGAATGAGAGAGGAGAGGGGAGAGGGGTAGCCTACATCTAGAGTTTCAATTTACAAATTTTGTGTGTGCGTGTGTGTATAGGTATTAAATTGGGTAAATGGGTGATCGGGTCTGGTTGAAGTAAAATTAGAGTCGACACATTTAATAAACAGGTATACAGGTTATCGGGTATATGGGTGCGACTTCAGAATAGTTTTTCCCATACCCGCCTAATCGGGCAGGTCTGGGTCTACACCCGACCTGTTGACAGGCCTACTCAGCTACTCGACAACTTGTTGTGAGTAATTTTTCAACAATTCAGTAGTAGTATTTCAACAGCTTCAACAATTTTGGCGCTTGTTTTTTAGTTTTTGTTGGGAAACTTTCGATGTTATACCATCATGAGTTTGAGGAGGAATATAAATAAAATAAAGTGTATTATATAATAGAAATAATATTGAAGTATTTAAAATTCTAATTGTATTTGGATTCGTACTTAGAATATGATTTGGTGTTGTATGGTCCGTATAAGGAGACATTATCTCGTGAATTTATGTAACTTGTATTGTATACTTCTCTTGAATATCAATAAAAATAAAAATGTAATCCTTTAGAGTAAGATTAACCTTTGAGATGGGGAGTTGCATTGAGGCATAAGAGCAAACAGGTGAGCAGCAGCACGCAGGCCATGATGACCAAAGGATTGAAAGGCACCGTGAGTTTTACAAAATAAACCCCAGGTAGCTGATCTAAAGATTGTCGCCAAGCCCATGGGTTTATTGGGCTTTAAATTGTATTGGGCAAAATTTCTGATAGCCCAATTCTAGTACCAAGAAAGCCCAAAACGATTTTTTTTAATATTTTTTGGTCCTTTGGTTTTTCCCACAATTTGTAACGTTAGATTAATGTTAAGTTTTATTATTTGAGGATTTCTCATTAGAATAGATTATAGTATGTATGTATGTCAGGTTTCAGACAAATTCTAATATAAATCGGGCCGAGAGATTTTTTCAGGAAAAATAAAATCCGCCACTTTCAAATTCCAGTAGAAATTTCTTGTCTTCCCAAATTTGTAATTTTCAGCGGGACCGCGGTTGGCACCCTGACTGCTCTCTCACATCTCATCCCAATTTGCATTCTTTTTCGGGGCCGTTTGTTTCGCGTAAAACTCCGTAATTCGTAAATGACTTACTATCCAGTTACAACTACGTCGTTTGTTTGGACCGTAATTTGTAAAAGACTTACGTAACTCAACTAACACTCACTTGCAACCCAATTACCACTCACTTTCAGCCCAGTTACAGTTAATTTTGTGGACATACAAATTTGTATTATTTTTTTATATTAATATTTAATTTTTTTAATATTTATTTACAGTATTAAAACTTTTAAAATCACCAAATAGTTAATTTTGTGGCCAACTTTTTCACTTACGACTTATACATTACGACAACCAAACACCGTAAAGTACAATACACTTTTCCACTTTACAATTTTATATTACCAACCAAACACCGTAAAATTTACATACATGTAACTCATTTACAATTGTAAAAGACTTTACCAATTACAACTACGAATTACGGCCAGTTACGACAACCAAACAGACCGTTGTCATGCTAATCATTTGTGAATCTGTAATCGACCAAATCCTTATCGTGTCATGTTCGGTTTGTTGCAAGTGGAAAAATGTGAAAGGGGAAAAATAGGGAGGGAAAAAAGTAAAAAAAAAAAAAGTATTCGGTTTTTGGTTGTAATGTGAAACCGTGAGTGAAAAAAAATATATTTTGTTTTTTGATGTATGATTAGTAATGTGAAAGTGAAAGTGAAAAAGTTGATCACAAAACAATATTAAAAAATATTAATTAAGAAATTTTTTTTTAAACTGCAAGAGAGATTTACATGACTACAAAATTAACTGTTTTAAGTTACAGTTTATTACAAGTGAGATTTATATGATCACAAAATTAACTGTAACACTCTGTAAGTGGAAAAATGGTAGTATATAAGAGATGTGTTAAAGGGAAAAGAGAAAAAAGAAAAGAGATTTTTCCCAATTTTCTTTTCCGGTTCTAAACAGACATCGAAAGTGAGAAATGAGTTTGCTCACTTTCGCTTTTCCCCACTTCTGCTCCAAACCCAACACACCCGTCTCTGTGCTATGTGCTATATACAGTATTGTTAATTTTTTTTTGCTGCAAGGACCATGTCAAGTGGATACTCTTCTAAGTTCAATTCAAAGAAGCTTGTGTATCAAATATCAACCCTAGCTCTGTTTGAGCCTAGGTTGCTCACATCCTATTGTATTTGATTCTCTCTTTCTTTGTCTATTGTTGGTGAGTGTTATAGGTTTATATAGTCAATATCTGCATGCGGGTTTTTTTTAGGTGCTCATTTTGTCCGAGCTTTTAGTTTAATGTTTTTATTCAGCGGTCGTAGTTATTGGCCAGAACTCATTGAATCCATCGTTTGGACTCATAACGTACTAAACCACATCCTCCACCGCTTGTGCTGTGGGACCCTGTCAAATTTTATTGAGGCCAGATGGAGCTCTCTCAAAGTCTCAACTCCTCGTGCGTTTGGAAATTTTCACGAGTGAGACATTAGTGCGAGGTTGGTGGGGGTACCAACACAAGTCTAAAGCTAAGCATCAAGTGGGCCCACTTGGGTCTAACTCTTAACATCTTCAAGTGGGGCCCATTAGGAAGACATTGGAAAAATCTTTTGTGAATGGTTGCTTTTCATCCTAGGCAAAGTGCGAAGGTGACAACATCTCCTAGGTTGAAGAGAGTTTTAAAAACACTAGCATTTTTATTGTTGGAAAATTTATCCTAAGAAAAAGTGAGAGGGAAGGAAAAGGATTGAGGAGACATTGAAAAAAATCTTTGTGAATGCTTGCTTTTATCTAGGCAAAGTGCAAAGGTGACAACATCTCCTAAGTTGAAGAAAGTTTTAAAAACACTAGCATTTTTATTGTTAGAAAACTTTATCTAAGAAAAAGTGAGAGGGAAGGCAAAAAGAATGTCCTCAATAAAGATGCTTCTAGATTACATATACTTGGCAATGTATAATTAGGAATTGAATCTAAGACTTTCTAATTCATGTTTTCTTTGGATTTCTTGTCTAAAAGAGAATATAAAATTATAGAATTGATCACTAATTAGTGGACAAATTTTATTTTTCAATTTGTCAAGGGAAAATAAGAAATGCAATAAAATGTTTAGTTTGTAATGAGAGAAACAGGGCTAGTTTATCATTTTATGATAAAGTAGTGCAGACTTGGGCCTGTTTGGTTGTCATAACTGGCCGTAATTGGTAAAGTCTTTTACAGTTGTAAATGAGTTACATGCATGTAAGCTTTATGGTGTTTGGTTGATAATATAATGTTGTAAGTGGAAAAGTGTATTGTATTTTACGGTATTTGATTGTCGTAATGTGTAAGTCGTAAGTGAAAAAGTTGACCACAAAATTAACTATTTAGTGATTTAAAAAGTTTTAATATTTCAAATAAATATTAAAAATGTTAAATATTAAAAAAATTATATTAATATAAAAAATAATACAAATTTGCATGACCACAAAATTAACTGTAACTGGGCTGTAAGTGAGTGGTAATTGGGCTGCAAATGAGTGGTAATTGGGTTGTGTAAGTCTTTTACGAATTACGGTCCAAACAAACGCCGTAGTTGTAACTGCGTTGTAAGTCATCTGCGAATTACGGACTTTTACGCGAAACAAACGCCCCAAGAATTTCCTTTCATGTATTACACAATCTGGTATGGTCGTCTGCATGCTTCTATATATTGTGATTAAGAAGTAGAGTATATATTCTTGTTTGTGTATTTCATGCGCATTAGATTATACGCTTCGATTCTTTTCTATCCAATTTTAATTTACAGAGAGAATTTTATGCACATAAGGCAATTTTTGAAATAGGAAAATAATATGAGCCAGCCTCACTCTTTTTATCAGTCAACAAGTTGTCCACACGCATGCGGCAACTTTAATCATTCTTTATTGAAGCAGAAATTATTTATGAATCAGTGATGGACTAGGCCCGTGTGAATTGCAGAAAGTCGATGAAAAAGTGGGGTTGTCTCATTGTTAGTTTTTTCAGCTTTTGTAAAAAGCTAGTTGTTTAAAAAAATTTTGAAAATGAGAAAAGTGATGCTGAAGTCGGCGAAACATCAACATTTTTTCAATTTATTTTCACTGTAAAAAGGCTAAAATCGAATGTAAATCTGATAGCGTGAGAGTCACCGTCAAATTTTCTCAAGAAAAAATGATCTTATGAGTTTCACTGTTAGTTTTCTCAAATCTTTTCTTCAGCCAAACAGACCCATACACAGTTGGATTATAATCCGTATAGAACTCCTCTCACCGTGCTAACTGGAGGGACTGTCTAAATTTATTAGTCATTACCTTTCTCTCTCTTAGATCACAAATCTCGTCAGCTCACATCAAGTTCCTTTCTTAGACTGGGATTTGGTTAGCTGGTGAGACATTGTTGATTATACTTAATATATCTTTCAAGGTAATTGAAAATGAATTCTAGAAATCTTCAAAAGTCCAACAACTCCAGATAATAGAAGGTATGAGAAATGATGAAGGAAAAAGAAAGCAAATATATCAACTTTCAAAAAATAAAAACCAAATCTACAACTACATTTTCAGGCTTGCATTTTGTCAAAGGCTTAAATTGTTTACAATTATACACATGTATGTGAAAAAAAAAAAAAAAAACTCGTGGCAGTGTGATCCGGTTTGAGTTGTTGAGCTTCGCTCCTTATAACCGGTCGCCAGTTCGGCTCCTCATAACCGGTCGCCAGTTCGACACGTGGCGCGCGGCATTCGGCCTTGCCTTCATGCGGGCTTTAATTAGGAAAAAAAAAATTTATATACATGTACGTTAGAAAAAAGGCATTTCCACCACTAAGCACCATCTAGGCCTGTCAATGGGTCGGGTTCGGGGCGGTACAGGTGGTACCATACTCGGACCCGTTTACCCAAGAGAGTACCATACCTGTCCCGTTTACCCGCGGGTCCAGAAGGTGGGTTTCCATACCCGGACCCGCTGTACCCGCGGGTCCAGACCCGTTTACCCAGACCCATAACAAAAAAAAAAAACATAAACAAATACACTAACAAAAACACATGAAGAGAGGGAAAAAAATTTTATAAAGAGAAAGAAAGCTTGTTTAATATCAATAAAAGATGAAATGTAACCAGGTGCAAGAGGTGGAGGGAAAATTTTCGATGAAAGACTCTAATAAAGGAAAAAAAATTTAAAGCAAGGCCCCCAAATTTATTTGGGAAAACACAACAATAGAATCACCCACTAATCAACCAACAGTCTTCAACATTTAAAGCACAAAGGGATCATTTACTGATAGAGTCTTGAGAGGGTTTTAATTCCATTAGTATTATTTATATTTATATTTTGAAATGCGTAAATGGGTAATCGGGTCTGGTTCAAGTAAAATCAGACCCATCTCATTTAATACTCGGGTATACGGGGATACGGGTAAATGGGTATGGGTCCAGAGCAACCCTTTCCATACCCGCTTAATCGGATCGGGTTCGGGTCGGGTCCGGGTCTGGACCCGACCCATTGACAGGCCTAGCACCATCTAAAGCTAATTAAGATAGCCCACCAAACCTTTTCTTTTTCTTTTTTGATAACAAAAGGAAAAAAAAAGAAAAGGAAAAAAAAAAGGATTGCTCACCAAACTTTGATCCAGAGAACACCGTTCCTTTAACACAACATTTTTTATTTTGTATGTGGGACCCATGAATAGAACGTTGTCCACTTCCTGGCTAGGAAATTGGAAGTGGGATTTGCAAGTCATCAATCACATCGGGTCCTTCTTTTTTGTCAGTCATTCCTCTAGTTTGGTATGTCGCTCATATTGTTGTCGATTTTATAAGGTGCATCTTTTAATGTCACATCCACAGAGGGCATCATTAGATGGAGATAAGTGCTTAATTAAAGATTATTGAAAAGGGTTAGCTGGATATAATATAATATCAAGTAAGCTTGTTTTTGAACATTGAGGGAAGTTATCTCCATGTATACTATGACTTTGTGCCTTCTTGGATAATCAAGTTCAAGAAGGTATGATCTAATTCTTCATTTGTTGGGTAAAATGCCATGAGCAAACTAGAAAGTCGAAGTGTTAGTTAAAGGGCGACAAAAAATTAACTCTCTCTCTCTCTCTCTCTCTCTCTCTCTCTCTCTCTCATACTATGTGCTTTCTAGCAGTCGTTTATGCCGTGAATGGCTCTTTCTTGCAGTCGTTTCTGCCGCGAATGGTTCTTTTAGGGACTAAAAGTGATTTTATATTAGATTACCACTTGATGGTGAAATCAAGCGGCGAAGAGAGGAGGGGGGGATGCTGGAGGAGGGAAGAAGCCGGCTCTCTCTTGCTTTCTCTTTTTGGGGGACAGATAGATGGACAAAGTCGAAGAGTCATGAGAGAAACCTCGCTTTGCTCGGCTTGATAATGTTCACTATGTTTTTGAGAGTGGACGACCCAATCTTAAATTATGATCTCGTATTAATATCTAAGTTGTTTGTTGTGATTTGTCTTGCTCATTTCATTAGATTTTTTTTTTTTTTGCTACATCGGTGAAGGCAGCTCCAAATGTCAAACACTCGTGAGGGCTCGAACTCGTGACTTGTTGTGAGAGCAGTGCTCAACAACTTAAGCAAGACCACTAGATCACTGACAGGGACAACTCATTTCGTTAGTTAGGAGTCATTGTGCATTTCTTGAGTCTCCACTTTTACTCAAGTCAAATTATAATTCTCCACAAATGATTAGCCAGTGGTGAGACAGGAAATGGAGTATCCATTGCTCACAGAATCAATATCGCTAATTTAATATCATTAAACCGTGAAGGTGAGAAATCCACAGTTTAATATCAAGAAACACAACTGTCAAAAAATCAGCGAGAGAGATCTCTCCTTACAACCAAAACATCACCAATATAGGATCATCATCAAGCAACTGTAATTCAAAATATACTACTCCCTCCTTCTGAGAATAATAGTGTCTTTTTTGTTCAAATTTTTGTCTCAAATTAATAATTCATTTTGAATCCTAATGCTACTTTACTGATCACAATACTATTTTTATTATTTCTAATATAAAGTGTGGAGCAATACTCTTACTTTTTCTCTTTATTATGAAAATGTCACTCTTTATAACAAAAAGTGTTAATCCTAATACAACAAAAAAAATTAAAAGAGAGAAATGATTTGAAAGTCAATCAAAATTTCTTAATCAGCGTACCTGATCAAAAAAAACGACCAGTAAAAATGAAAGGGGGATACTTGGATCACTTCACAGGCTGTGTCAAGCTCAAGTAATGTCAGTGCAAGTACAACAAACTTCTAACCCTTCCTGATTAATCAAACATTCCTCATCATTAGCATGAACACTCATCTACTTGTATCTCACCAATTATGTTCGTTTCTCGAGGGACATGGTAAAATTCTAGCAAACACAATCCCAAACCAAACCGCTGCATGGACAAAGTCAACGCGTACAGTGTGTGTGTGTGTGTGTGTGAGAGAGAGAGAGAGAGGAGCGCAGCCCTTGGGCCTGGTTAGGGGTGGCCACCGGGGCAGGTCAACTCGCGTCGACCCGCCCCGCCCCGTACTGTGCGACTCGTCGGAGTCGCACAGTACGGGTCGCGGGTCAACCTGTACCCGCCCCGTTTAGGGGCGGGTCCAAACGGGTTGACCCGTCCCGTCGTCACGGGACGAATCGGGTCGGGAAAAATTTCCCCGACCCCCCCTTCTTAATTTTTTTTTTAAGTCCAATAATTTTAAAAGAACGTTAGAGGGGAAAATTATTCTGCGCTCCCTATATTAAAAAAATTTTTGTTTTAAACCCTCAACGGCTCAAAAATGAGCCGTTGGCCCATTAAAAAAAAAAAAAATTTACCCTAACCTCTAATCCTCTATAAATACCCTCTACCCTCATTCATTTTCATCTCACATTCTCACTTCATCTCAACTCTCTCTCTTCTATTTTCATCTTCTAATTCACTCTTATTATCTTACAATTACAAATCTCTACCAACTTTCAGTCTAGTCTAATGGAGCCCAACTGGAGTACTGGCGGTTCCTCATCCGAAGCCGGTGGTAGCTCTTCATCAACACACAATCCGTCAGCTGCCGCACCTTACACCGATGTTGGCGGTAGCTCATCGTCAGCATATACCGCTTACCCACCATACAGCTATGCTCCACCAACATCCGCATTTGCTCCCTATCACAGTTCGTCAAGCTATGCATTTGACTACAGTGGTTTTGCATCATATACACATGCTGCATATGCCAGTGATAGTGGTACAGGTCGGCATTCTATTTCCTTCCCTCCTCAATATGCCTCATATTCTCAACTTTTAATGTCAACATCACCAATGCACGCACAATCTCTAGCTCCTTTTTTTACTGAAACACAAGAACAACACGATACACAACCAACACAGCATGACACTATAGTTCCAGAAACACAACAACCTGAACCAACTAGCACAAGCACAACCACTAAAGTAAGAGCCAAAACTTCTGCAGTGTGGAACCATTTTGTAGAAAAAATTGTTGAAGGTAGAAGAAAGACAGAATGTAAGTACTGTCATCAACTATTTGATCATAAAGAAGGATACAGTACAGGTGTTCTTAATAAACACTATGAAAAAAAGTATGCTAAAAGTCACGGTTTACCACCACAACAAGCACAAGTATTAGCTGATTCAGACACACTCTCCACTTGGAGATATAAGCCTGAAGTAAATAAACATAAGTTAGCTGAATTTATTGTTCGAGCAGAACTTCCATTTTCTTTTACTGAATCAGATGCATTAGTTGATTATCTTAAATCTGTTTTTCCTCCTGATTATAAGAGAATTAGCAGACAAACTATAACTAGAGAAATTGAAGATTTATTTGTAAATAGAAAAAATATTTTGAAGGCTCTTTTTACTAGTGATGCTTGAAAATTTTCATTAACTTCCGATATATGGGACGCTCTTAATCTTATTCATTATTTATGTGTTACTGCTCACTTTATTGATGATAATTGGATTTTACAAAAACGTATTTTATCATTTTCTAAATTTTCTGAGAAACATTCTGCTACAAATGTAGCAAATTCAATTTTTCTTACTTGTAGAAATTATGGTATAGAAAATAAAATATTTTCTATTTCTTTTGATAATGCAAGTGAAAATACTGCTTCAATAAGACAATTGAAAACGGTATTAGATCCAATTTTAAATGGTAAACTTTTTCATGTTAGATGTGTTTGCCATATATTGAATTTATGTGTACAAGATGGTCTAAAACTCTTAGACAAATATATTTATAAAGTTAAAGAAATTATTTTACATATAAAACACAGTGGACCTAGGAGACAATCTTTTAAAGGTTATTGCCGACAATGTGGACTAAAGGAAAAACTGCTCCAAGCAGATGTGAAAACTCGTTAGAATTCAAGCTACTATATGATTAAAGATTGCCTTCCTTTTAAACAAGCAATTCAATTTTTTACAATAAATGAATGTTCATCTCTTTATATTAGTGATGAAGAGTGGAAATTATATGAAAATTTTTGTACTTTTCTAGAAAAATTTGACACTGCCACAAAAGCACTTTCTGGTACGTATTATCTCACATGTAACTTAGTTTTTTATAATCTTAATGAAATTGCTCAAGTATTTCTGCATATAGAGATGATGATAGTCTTGAAGAGGCTATACATGATATGGAAGAAAAATTTCGAAAATATTTTGAAAATATGCCTTTTTTATTTTACTTAGCTGCAATTATGGATCCTAGAATTAAAATAGATAATTTAAAACTTTTATTATCTAATTTTATTTTATGTTTAAATTATGAACAAGATGTAGATAAATTACTTTTAGAAATTAGATCTCTTTTAGAAGAAATGTACTCATTGTACAGAGATGAGTTATTTCCACCTTCTTCTTTTGAATTTAGGGCACCTACACCATCACAAACTTCTTCTAGTAGTCTAGGTAAAAGATTATCTAATTTTAAAAGTATACTTTCCTCTAATACTAGAAAGAAACACTCTTCAGGAGCAGGTTCATTTGATGAACTTAATTTATATTTGAACACAATGCCTGCTGAAATAAATGAAAATGATGATGAACCATGGGAAACATTTGATGTTTTGTCGTGGTGGAAAGAACAGAGAAAACAATTTCCTGTTCTTTCTACCATGGCCCGAGATATACTAACACCTCCGGCCTCTACAGTAGCGTCCGAGAGCGCGTTTTCTGCAGGTGGTAGAGTTTTGACACCCTGAAGGAGCAGGCTGACGCTGAAACACTTGGAGATGACGGTTTGCTTAAAGGACTGGTTCGATGCAGAAAGATGCACACAAGGAAAAGCTATTCTGGATGTAAAATTTGAACAGGACGAGGATGACGAATAGAGAACCACCAGAGTTTTTTATATACATTGTATGAGATGAGCACCAGAGTTTTGTTATGTATACGAGATGAGTTTTATGTACATTGTATATGTGATGAGCAATGTATATGATTTTTCATATTAATAAAATAATTTGCCTTACAAAAAAACTTGTAATTAGTGAAAATCAATTCTATTTTTTTTTTATAATTTTAGAAAATTTTTAAAATTTTTTCCACTTTTTTCCTATTTTTTCCTATTTTTTTCTATTTTCTTTTTAACTTTAAATTTTAAAATTTATGAATTATCGAATTAAAAAAAAAATAAAAATAGGCGAGACGGGTCCAACCCATCTCGCCGAATCCGGTAACGAATCGGGTCAGGAGACCCGATTCGTTACCCTGGTTTTCAACCCGTCCCGTTTAACCCGTGACGAGACGGGTCCAACCCATCTCGTCATGGATTCATTTGCCAGACGGGATGAATCAACCCGATTCGTCCCGTTGGCCACCCCTAGGCCTGGTCAAACCACATGCTCCGTTGACCTGGTCAACCACTTCCCATTTATATGATTTTAAGGAAGAAGGACTTGTCACCTCACCAAATTAAAATATTTGAAGGATAAAAAACTAACAGAAAATTCTATTTAGATCCCCTCCGTCATTCCCCACCCCCACGAATGGTGAGAGACTATCAATGGTGAATGAAGGGCATTTGTTTACGCACCAAGTCTTATCCAACCACAGATATTTTTTCCCAGTGCAGTGGGTCTCACTTCTGTGGGGTTGCGCATGGGTGAGAGATCAGGTGAAGTGGGCATAACAGGCTTGTCAACTTTTTACAATATCTTCCAACACATGGAGAAAGAAAGGGGCTGTAGAGGGTATGGCATGAACTCTACTAAGACCTCGAGGTCGTTTAGCCAGGCATCGAGGGGAGCAGATGGGCCGAGCTTGCCTTCTAGGGGGTCCCTGGGAGGTCGTCTCCACCGTGGGGTCGGAGGGGGCCACACTTCATAGGCGGGATCATCCTGTCACCGTTGTTGGGCTTCTGGGACATTGGAAGCTTAGGTGTCCCAATGGAGTAGCGTGTTTTAATCGTCGAAGAAGGGGCCATATGGCTGCCATTTGCCCCTCCAGTTCTGCGCCGAGGAGTGAGAGCGACCGGAAGGCGGGGGAGCATGGAACTCAGCTCAGACTGCTACTAGTGATTGATGGAGTGAGGATGTGATGGTGAAAATCAAACTCACCATGCAATGCGCAGATCACCAGGATCATTGGAGGAGGTTTTCTCAAGTTCATTTTGAGCTGGACTCGCCAGCAGAGGGATGGACTCGTCGACAGAGGAGGGCACAGCTGGGTGGTCTAAAAGGTGTGTGAACTCGGATAAAAGGTGTGTGAACTCGGATCTTTGAGAGTGGGAATTTGAATTTCAAAATGTTGGTGTGAAGTTGGGTAAAGGGTGTGTGAACTCGGATCCTAAGCATACTCGTTTAAGAAAATTGGCTGCTGGGTCGTCTGCCCACAGAGACAACCCATTTGCTGTTGGTCCTGCAATTAATAGGCATGCTTTTAAGGGGACAAAGCCTGAATTATTTGCGGACCAGGTAGAGATTGGTCACTTAAATGGGTCATTATTAGACTACATCCCGAACTGCGCATTAAATAGGCTTGCTGCCTCCTATAGTATTTCGTTGGGAAACACTGAGGAGGAACGTGAGCGTAATATTACGGAGATGCGTAAGAGGGAAAAGGAAAGGTCGGCAACTCTATCGGCTAAGTCCGGCCTAGTCAAGAGAAGTTATTAGAGTAAGAGGATATTGCAAGCGGGGTAGTGGAGACAGAAGCTCTTTCTTAGAAGGAGCAGCATCATGGATTTGTGGGGAACTTTTCGCTCTAGTGTTTTCATGGACTGTTTTGTTTTCTTTGGCATGTAGTTGTCCTTGACAGTGGGAGTCTAGTTTCTCTTAAAGTCTGCTGCTGCAGCTGTTGTAAACTAGTGCCTAAATTAGTGCTTGCTCCCTAGATAGGTATATTTTGATGTATTGTGAAGGAGGAGATGATGTGTGCAGTGTAGTTTCATTATATTCTTTTTAATGAAACCGGGTGACCTTCCCTTCTCACCTTTTACTCAAAAAAAAAAAACTTACAATATCTCATGTTTAAAAAAGAAAAAGGAAAAGGAAAAGAAAAAGAAAAAAAAAAGAGTTTGAAATTTGTTAACTGCTAAATTGATTAAAAGTCAGTTTTAACAATTCAAATAAAATAACAAAAAAAGTGATCACACATAAACTTTCAATGTAGTAAAAGTTCATTTTTTAAAGTTTTTACGTGTTTAAGTATTTTATCTATTTAAAACAGTAATAAAGATAATTGTCACCTTTTCTCGAAGAATTGGGAGAGAATTCATAAACAAGTATCCCTATTTTTATTGTTTATAATGTTAATTCTTCACTTAGGTCCTGTTTGTTTTCAGTGAAGAGAGAGGAAGAGGGAAGAAGAGAGGAGCTTCGACATTTATTTCGCTCGAAAGGGGAAGAGCTCAGAAGAGATCCGAGCTGGCTATAAGATGGCACTCATGCAGACAACTTTCTTCCCCTCCTTCCGCTCGATTTTGGCCGTGAGGAGGTGAGGAGCTCGACGATCGAGGTAAAATACTGAATTTTTTAATTTCCTTTCTCTTTCTCTCTCTTCTTGTAACACACCGTTCCTAGAATACGTACATAGTACGTATTCTGATTTTTCTATCATATTTTTTAATTTAGTTTTGTATTTTTTTATTTTATGATTATTGGTGTATTGTTTTGTATTGGATCTGGATTTGTGGACTCGGAGTCAGCCCTACTCTGAACTAGGGCCTGATCCTAATTTATTGCTTGATTTGGCTTTTATGGTAGTCCGATTTGATCAATTTCAGTTTCAAACATCGTTTTTCAATATTTTAGATTTTTCATGATTTTCTGAAAATTTTCAAAATTATTTGAAAAATCATCAAAACAGGCGTTGGTTGGCATCGCTGACTGATTCCCGAATTTTTAGTTTTCAAATAGAGTTGAATTTTTAGAACGCATTACTTCTTAAAATCTTATTTTCTAACTAAAGGCATTTTTTGAGATTTTTCAGAATTTATCGAAATCCACCGGTTTTGATGTCGACCGGTATCGCCGGAAGATTTTAGAATTTTTAATTTGAAAATTAGATTGAATTTCTCGAATCTGATTTCCCCAGAAATCTTAAAATAATATTTTCTATTTTTGAAAATTTTTCGGAGCGTTTATGAAACAGTCAATTTTACCCTATTCAAATAATATTATTTTTCCCTTCTCTCTTCATTTTCTTTCTTCATTTCTTTTTCTTTCCCTTCCTGCAAGTCAACCAACTGACAGCCCCACTCCCCCATCCTATCACCTGCTAACACCATTTCCTATCCCATCATTTCTCTCTCTTTCCTTTCATCATTTCTTTCCTTTTTATTTCTTCTCTCTCCCACTCCCATTCATCCTCCCTCCCATCACCCTCCTCACTCCTTCCCTTTCCCTCCACCTTGGCCGACGGTCGCCGCCGCCGCCGGCGGGCCCCAAGCCGGCCAAGTTCCCCCCTCCTCCACTTTCCCTATCTCTCCTCCTTTCTTCTCTTTCATTTCCTTTCTTCTCTTATCTTTAGCATCCCCACCACCACTAACTTCTTCCTCTAAACCCATCACCTCCTCCACCACTTCCACCACCATCTTTCCTTCCCTCCACCACCTCCTCTACTACAACACCACCACCTCCTCCTCCACTTCATTCCACCAACAACATCCACTACATCACCAATTTCCATCACCATCACCACCCACAAACTAACCACCACTTGCATCACCACCACTACCACTCCATCATCCCCATCACCATCAACACCTTTACCATACCACCTTCATCTTTTCCCCACCACCATCAACTCCACCTTCAAGATTTCCACCACCACCAATAATTGCAACAACAACAATAACAACCACAACCAACAACAACAACAACAAACAACATCCTCATCATCACCCTCAACACCACCACCACCTCACCTCCGACCGCCTCCCGATCGTCGACCGACCTGGCCGCCAGCCGCCCAGGTCCAGCGGTCACCTGACCGCCGGCCATGTCCCCCTCTCCTTCTTCTTTTCCCTTCTTTCCTTTCCTTTCTTTCTTTCTTTCTTTTCTTCTTTCCAATTTTACCCCCGTCTTTTCCCTCTAATTCTCTCCCTTACCCCTCTACTAATATCCAGCAAGCTCTCTCTTTCTCCAACATCTCTCTCTCTTTCATTCTTTTCTCTCTCCTCTCTCATTCTCTCTCTCAATAAATTAATATTAATTAATATATATATATATATTTAAATACATGGATTGGTGGTGTGCACATGTTTCTGGTGTTCCGAGATTTTATGACGTTTTTCGGTGATTTAGGCGAGTACATTTTATGTGTTGTTTCATACCTTATTATCATCGTGTTATACCTAGTGATTGCTATTTTAACGTCCATTGCATGATTTATTGATATGCTAATGTTTCGTTACCATCGTTACATGCCTAATAACTGTGATCCTGCTTTTTTACATGATGTATCGATATACGAGTTGATATATGACACTGACACTGATATGCTACACTTGATACTTGACATGCTACACCTGACACTTGATATCTGATACCGGTACTTGCCATGGTATACTTGACACTTGATATCTGACACCGGTACTTGCCATGCAATATTTGACATTTGATATCTGACACCAGTACTTATCATGCTATATTTGACATTTGATATCTGACACCAGTACTTGACATGTTATACTTGACATTTAATATCTGACATCAGTACTTGCCATGCTATACATGGCATTTGATATCTGACACCAGTACTTGCCATGCTATACTTGACATTTGATATCTGACACGGTACTTGACATGTTATCACTTGACACCTGATACCAGACACCTGATTTATGATACCTGACAATTGACATGCTATCACTTGATACTTGATATATGCTATCACATGGTACTAGTACACTTGACCTGATATGGTGACACCTGACCGGATACTATTACCCCTGATACTTGTATTACATGGCATATTCATGATTATCACTTTTACGGGGACTTGACATGATTATTATATTATTACCAGACATCTGGTACTCCTGTACTCCTGAACTCCTGTACTCCTGAACTCTTGTATTCCCTGTACTCATGTCTCCTGCACTATTACTCTTGTTAATAGCACAGTCAGACCGGCGTCCGGCAGAGCATGCCTGGTATTGGGATGACGAGGATGTATCCCACAATCGTGCTAGCGTCCGGCGGATCCTGAATGAACTAAGTGCCACACGGAGTAAAGAACCACACCACACACGTGGTGGAGGACACGTGGTGGGGGTTACCTCTTGAATCCATTCCCCACACAGAGCAAAGTGTCATACCACACACATGGTGGGGGCCACCTCTTGAATCTGTGGGGCTACCTCCTGAATCAACCCTTAGAGCAAAGTGCCACATGGAGTAAAGTGCCACACCACACACGTGGCGGGGGCCACCTCTTGAATCTATGGGGGCCACCTCCTGAATCTGTAGGGCTACTTCCTCCCTCCTGCCTGTGTTGTCTGGTGTTAGCGTGATAAGCATTCTCAGTGCATATCAACACCCACACATACCTGTACAATAATAATGCCTGGAGCATATGTTATCTGATTTGACCCCTATTCGAATAATGGTATCTGCATATCGGAGTTCAGATGAGTTCTACTGGAAGTGTGGGCTCCAGCGTGAACTGTCGGTGTTGTGGCACGCCGGTGGGAAAGGGACAAGAATAACATAAGAATGTAACACTCAAACAGTAATAATATTAGGAACGTGTGATATTTGGTCTCTCCTTTGTTCGGGTCCTGGTACTCACATATCAGACCCGGGTAAGACCTACAGAGTGCGAACTCTAATATGAACTATCGGTGATGTGAGGCGCTGGTAGGGAGGCGATTAAAATATCAAACGGTACTAATTATTATTATTGGATAAATTAAAATGCAACACTTTTATATTTCAGTTATAGTGTTATGCTCTGAGTTGACACCATGTTTTATAACATATGACCTCTGTGATACCATGATTACTCCAGACACACTCTAGTTCTGTTATTCTAAGAGCAACTCAAGTTGTACGAACTCAGACGATGGTGACATGGGATACGAGGTATATAGATAAGGGTTTCCTTGTTTGGATTATCCCCTTGATGTATCAATCTCGTGAATCCATAATCTGAGCTTGTACAACTAGTTTTGTCCATAATTGTATTTGTCGCATATTTAATGTATTTATCACATGTTTATGCGTACCTATGCTCTCTATACTGTTTTCCATACTTGTTTTCTGATTCAGATTTATTGATATACATATATTTACTTGATCTCAGATTTACTGTCATTTCATTTATGTTACTTGTCATTGTCTGTACCTGTATGCCTGAGCCACCTCACTTGATCATGTACATGTGTGACTGTTTGGGTACGCCAACTGGCTTTATTATATGTACTCGCGGGTTGCATTTGACAACCCTGGATTCTCATGTCCAGATTCTGGAGTCTGTACCGTGGCCTTGCTATACCTGATCAGAGTGGCGCAACTGAAGCGTGGGTTAGCAGTTGCCTATTTGGATCCTCCTTCTTCCAGCCTCTCTTTGATCGGCTCGCGAGATTCTCATCTTGCTACTCGTGAGTACCTTCCCGTATTTCATATTATACATCCTACTATTGCGCTTCTTAGTGATCTTATATTCTTGAGATATTACATCATGTCTTGTAATAATTGTGTACTTGTGTTATTATTGCTGGAATGTATATTACCACTGTGCTTTCGTACTCTGATTCTTACCTGTACTAATACTTAGCGTATATACGTGAAGGTAATTCCAACCTGCGTATATATGTCACAGTAACGTCTCCGTACCCGCGTGATCGGGGCGTTACACTTCTCCTTTTTCTTCCCATCTTCCTTCTTGCAAAAATGGGGCAAACAAACTGTTGAGATTGAAAGAGATCTCTTCCCTTCTTCTTCTCTTCATTTTCTTTTTATCCCCTCTTCTTCTCTCTTCCTTCTGTTCCAAAAGACAAACATGCCCTAAGGTCTGTTTGGTTATTGTAATTGACTGTAATTCGTAAGTCGTAATTGGTAAACTTTTTTACAGTTGTAAACGAGTTACATGCATGTAAGTTTTACACTGTTTGATTGCTAATATAAAGTTGTAAGTGGGAAAGTGTACTGTATTTTACGGTGTCTGGTTGTCGTAAAGTGTAAGTCGTAAGTGAAAAAGTTGACCATAAAATTAGCTATCTGGTGATTTAAAAAATTTAAATATTGCAAATAAATACTAAAAATCCTAAATATTAAAAAATAATGTTAATATAAAAAATAATACAAATTTGCATGACCACAAAATTAACTGTAAGTGGGTTGTAAATGGGTGGTAATTAGGTTGGGAGCGAGTGGTATTTGGGTTGCGTAAGTCTTTTACGAATTACGGTCCAAACACCGTAGTTGTAATTGGGCTGTAAATCATTTACGAATTACGGCCTTTTACGCGAAACAAACAGCCCCTTAGTGTAATTGCAATTGCAAGACCCAGAGAGCCGATGGATTAGCATGTTTTCCATCTCACATATTATCACTCTACAAATCTATTCTTCTCTCTTTATTTGTTTGAAGAAAAGATCGTCAACCAGTTTTGAAGGAAAGAGACACTTAATAAAAATAAAAAGTTCTGCCGATAGATGATTTATGCAAAATCTAAATCACAACCAGGCACAAGTTTGAAAATATTTGAACATTTTTTTTCTTTTCTAACAAAATTCCCATTCTATTCTTGAACTTAGGACATCTTACAACCCAACTCTTCATTTTACTACTGAATTATGACGATCTTTTAGCAAATTAAATGAAGAGATCATATTTTGATGATATTTTATTCAAACAAATATAAAAGATGGTAGAATAATATTAGAGTAAGGTGTTTACATATAGAAAGTGAGATGCGTGATGCATGCATTGCCAAGCAAATACAATTATCAAATCTATGACCATTCGCCTTCACTGGTGACTTGGGATGGGTTAATCTTGATTGAGATAGATTTTCACTGTTGATCAATGATTAAGAAAATATGAGAGGGAAGGAATCTATACTGGAACAAAAATACTAACTTGATTATATTGACTTTAATAATTTCTCATACAACTTTCTTATACAAAATTAAACCCTCTTGTGCTCTATTTATAGAAATACAAATTCTTCAATCTCCTACTCCCACACAAACTCAAATAAACAAATATTATTACTATTACATGAAAACCCAAATAAATAGAAACTCAACTACAATCATAACTACACTTTAACTCCTAAAGAAACATAAACTCTTCTAAATAGATGCTCTTAGTTCAACTCAACTTTGATCAAAACCCTTTACTAACATGATTTGAAATTACATTATATTTGTTTCCATTAGAAAACTTAAAATTTTGTGAGAAGGATTACAAGTAAAAAATTATAAGAATCTTCTACAGTTGATTCTGGTGAAGTATGTCGTAGGAGTCTAATCAGCGCACGATCACTTTGTCCTTTTGACGATATGAATAACAAGACTTCGAATCTGCTGCTACGAATTTCTTCTCGCCTACTGATTGCCAAAAAAGAATACAGAGTATATGAAAAGTATTATCTGATGTAGGGTGGCTCTGAACTCTTTGCAATTTAACCGTGTAGCAAGGGCTATCGGGTCGAATCTCAGGGAGAGATGCGATGAAAGCTTTTCAGTATTGTTGTGTTCTTATACTTTCTTCTTCCTTACACTTTCTTCTTTTGTTTGAAAGATTTAAAGAAAAAGATTGGGTTGAAAAAGAGTTTGGTTTTGATATCAATGTAGAGAGGGATCACAACCTGCTAATAATCTACCACAATAAACAAATAATATCAGTTAGAGATTACCTTCACGCTAAACCCTAAACATGATAATCTACCCTATGATTCAAGTAAAACACATAAGAAAGATAATAAGGTTATAATTGAAATAGCACTAATTAAATTTAACATTAAAATATCAAGACAATTGTCAAGTATAGATTAAGAAAAGTAGTTAAAGAGTACTAGCAACTAGTTAACCTAATTACTATCATTATGTGCCTTCAAGATAAACTTAGGGTTTAAGTATGCATGAAATTTAATTGGGTTCTTTATTTAATACTATAGGTTCATGGTGGTGATATTAGCAAGTCATGAAAAGAGATTTAGTTACTCATTGTGTAATCTAAACTATGCATATTATATGAAGAAGATTGCATAAAATAAAGATGAAAATAAAGAACAAAGTAAATAAAATGATAAGGGAGATATGAAAAGAACAATAGCACCTTGTACTGATCTATCACCTCGAATTATGATGGCTTCTTCCTCTTACAAATTTTCCTCTTGCTTCTAAAATTTAGAAAATACAAACTAAATTCGAAAAGAAATAGGGAACTAAAAAAAAAAAAACCTAAACTTTGATTTTCTGAGCTCTCTCCTCTCTCTGGCTCAACCTCTCTATTTATAGGGAAAATAGAAGGTAGAGTCCTAGTTGAACACACACACCAAACTGCCAAGCCAACTGCCACCAGGAAGTTACGAAAACGCGACTTTTACTGCGTTTCTGCGGCAAAGAAGGGGAGTCAGGGCATGCGTTTTGGGCTCTGGCTTCATCTCATCCGTCTATGTGGAGATATATCCTCATAATCTTCATTTGATCTCTGAAATTTAAAATAATCTTGTTTTCTAGATAACTTAAGAAACAAGTTATCAATAAATCTGAATTTAAACTTGAATTCTCCTCCTTTATTTTTCACTTGGAGCTCAAGCAACTTGATTTAAATTGGTTGTCTCTTTTATCTTCAAATTAAGATAGGATTATCTCTGAATTTACTTGGCCTTGATAGGCTCTTAGGCTTTTTTGATCACCTTTTCTTTTCTTCCTTGAATTTATGAAGGCATGTATAATACTAAGTAAAAATATCATTACATAGCAATGTTTAATGAAAATTAAAAGTCAAAATATGACTAAAAATATGCACATTTGATGAACAATCACACCTCCACACCTATCTTTTACTCGTTCTCGAGTGAAACAAAAAAAATAAACCAATCTAATCTAAGCTAACTCACTTTCATAGGAATCACGATTACACTGAGCAAATGCAACAAGCTGTTTAATCTCTAGGTTACCCCTAGAGGACGAGTTTTGTCTCGTGAGGATTTTTAGTGAATTACACCCACAAAATCCATAAAGAAAAAAATAAAGTATTAGTATTTTCAAAATTCATTTAAAAAGAGATATATATTTGAAAGACTTTTGTAAAAATCAAGTTAATCTATAAGTCTTTGGATCACCTAATTATTCATTCTTATACTTAGCTTCTATGTAAGTATTTATTATCAATCTAGATTAGGATTAAAACTGAATTTCTCACTTAGTCTATTATTTTACCCTAAGTCATATGTACCTTTGTGATCGTGAATTTTGACTTGAATTCTTCAACTTCAATTCTTATGCCTTATATATATTAATATATATAACTTTTTCTCTTTTTTTTTAAATAAGTTCAAAGTATTACCACTTCGTTGCCCTTTAAGCACTTTTTTTAATATGTATAACTTATCTAATTTTCTTTTGTGTAAGTACCAAGGCTTCTTGACAACCTACTACCTAACTAATTGATTATTGGATGTATTAATACGCGCGCGCGCGTGTGTGTATATATATATATATTTCAAACTTACCTAATTACCTTTCACGTAAATACCATCGCTTTCTTAGGTCAAAGCACCTAGCTAATTAATAATTAGATTTATTTATTTTTTATATATATATTTTTCCTAAGACACAAGAGTCTTTGTTTTGAATTTTAAGTGTGTAAGTGTATAAAGTATGCATATTTCATCAAGGTAAAAATCAAGACTAAATTACTTTTTCAATTTTTTTCTAAACCTAAAATTCAAACAAATAATCTTATTTTGACCAAGTATTAAGAGATCCTAATTATGATTTTTCTATTCCTTAAAATTAACTTAATTACTTACAAAAATAAATCAAAATATTATTTTCTTTTTCAAATTTTTTTTATTATTAGTAAACTTACCTATGTTAGTATATTAGTAAAAAAAAAAAATAATCATGTTAAGTATGTTACATGTTAGACCCTCCCCCACACCTATCTCATGCATTGTCCCCAGTATATGAATGAATGCATTTATGCATAGAATAAAGTGTAAAAAGAGGTGATGTTATGCTACCGATACATTGGGTCAAGTAAACCCATGGTTGTTTCCTCCTTCGGAAGTAATTCCAAAAATGACTTTAAACGTTGACCATTCACCTTGAATTCATTACCGTCCTTTATGTCGCATATTTTTACTGCTCCATGTGAAAACACAGTCCTAACAATAAATGGTCTTGTTCATCGTGATTTCAACTTCCCAGAAAAAAAATGAAGTCTAGAATCATAGAGTATGACTTTTTGTCCGGGGACAAAAGTTTTTCTCATGATATGTTTATCATGAAAAAGCTTAACTTTATTCTTCGTAATCTTCGCATTTTCGTAAGCTTCGTTTCTCAACTTCTCAAGTTCGAAAATTTACAATTTTTGAAGTGTACCGGCGTTATCTAAATCAAAATTTAATTGCTTAATAACCCATAAGGCTCGGTACTCTAACTCATTAAGAAGGTGGTAAGCCTTTTTGAAGACTAACCAATATGGAAACATCCCTAAAATCATTTTGGAAGCGGTCCTATAAGCCCATAAGGCATCTACCAATTTGGTGAACGAATCTTTTTGGTTTTGACTCACAGTTTTCTTCAAGATAAGTTTGATCTGTCTATTTGCCCATTAGTTTGAGGATGTATGGTGTCGATAACTTATGAGTTATGACATATTTTCACATAAGAGCTTCAAAGTTCTATAGTAAAAATGTGAGCCATTATTATTAATTATGACACGTGGAGTTTCAAAGCGTGAGAAGATGTTTTCTTTTAAGAACTTGACAACAACTTTGTTATCATCTGTCTTACTAGGAATGGCTTCTACCCATTTGGATACATAATCCACAGCTCTCAAAATGTATTGGTGTCCAAATGTACTCGAAAAGGGACCCATAAAGTCGATGCCTCATACTTCAAAAAGTTTTATTTCTAGAATTGGGTTTAGAGGCATCATATTATGTTTCAAAATCCTACCCACCATTTGGCATCTAGAGCATGTCTTACAGAAATTAAAGGCATCTTTAAATAATGTGGGCTAATAGAACCCACTTTATATTACTTTTTCTGTAGTCTTGCGGGGATCAAAGTGTTCACTGCATGTAAGCTCATTACCAAATGAAAGGACACTCCTAACTTTCTTATCGGGGATATATCTCCTAATGATTTAGTCGGAACAATATTTGAAGAGATATGGTTCCTCTCAAAAGAAATACCAAGCTTCAGAGAAGAATCGGTATACTTCTTATTTTGACTAATGAGATGGAGTTTGATTTGTGACTAAGTAATTTAATATGTCGACAAATCATGATTCCCTAAAGGTGGCTAAGAGTTGGTCATTAGGAAAGTCATCATTGACAGCTTGTTAGACGGAGCGTTTGGAATGCGTGAAAGGTGATCAGCAACAACATTTTCTACACCCTTCTTATCTCGAATTTTGAGATCGAATTCTTGAAGGAGGAGGATCCAATGAATGAGTCGGGTCTTGGCATCCTTCTTTTGCATGAGATATCAGAGTGCAGAATGATTGGTGAATATGGTGATTTTGATCCTAAGTAGGTATGGACAAAATTTTTTCACTGCGAACACTACTACTAAGAATTCCTTCTAAGTTGTAGTATAGTTCAATTGGGCATCATTAAGAATCCTATTTAAATAGTAAATCACATGTTGCTTGTTGTCAATGCATTGTCCTAATACAGCGCCTATGACAAAATAGGAAGCGTCACATATGATCTCAAACAGTTTAGACCAATATGGGGGAGAAATTATGAGTGCATAGATAAGTTCCATTTTGAGCTTGTCCCAAGCGGTAAGACATCCATCATTTCAGATAAAGGGCCCGTTTTAACTAAAATGTTAATTAAGGGTTTAGCAATCTTGCTAAAGTCCTTAATGAACCTACGATAGAATCCGGCATGTCCTAAGAAAGATCGGATATCTTTCACATATTTGGGTATGGGAAGTTTGGCTATGACATCTATCTTCGCTTTATCCACTTTGATCCCTTTCTTGAAAATCTCGTGACCAAGAACAATCCCATGTTGTACCATGAAGTGACACTTTTTCTAATTTAAAGTTAAATTCTTTTTGGTGCATCATTTGAGGACAAGTTCTAGATTATGAAGACATTGATCGAACGAGTCTCCATAAATAGAAAAATCATCCATAAAGATCTCTAAAAATCTTTCGATCATGTCGGAGAATAGGCTTAACATATAACGTTGGAATATCGCGGGGGCATTGCATAGACCAAAAGGTATTCGACGATAAGCAAAAGTCCTAAATGGACATGTGAACGTTATTTTCTCTTGGTCCTTCGGGGCTATAGGAATTTGGTTGTACCCTGAGTAACCGTCCAAGAAACAATAATACTCGTAACTGACTAGTCGTTAAAGCATTTGATTGATAAATGGTAGAGGGAAATGGTCTTTGTGAGTGACAGCGTTTAATTTTCGATAGTCAATGCAAACTCGAACCTTTGTAGGGAGCCGCGTTTGTACTAGCTCTTACTTTTCATTCTCTACCATGGTAAAGCCAGATTTCTTAGGGACTACATGGACTGGGCTAACCCATTGACTATCAGAAATGGGATAAATTATCCCATTATCTAATAGTTTTACTATTTCAGGTTGAATGACCTCTTGCATAATAGGGTTTAACCTACGCTATGGGTCCCTCTTTGGTTTCGCCTCTTCATTTAGGTGGATGCGATGTTGAACTGTAGCTGGACTTAATCCCATTATGTCAGTAATTATCCATCCAATAACTTTCCTATATTTTCTAAGAATTGCCATAAGGTCCTTTTCTTGCCCATTAGTTAAGTCGGATGTAACAATGAATGGAAGAGTCTCTTGTTCGTCTAGGTAGGCGTACTTGAGATGTTTGGGCAAGGTTTTGAGTTCTAAGGAAGGGTATGACTCAATAGATAGAGATGTCAAGCTTGTTGTCTTCGGATACAATGATCTTGGGCTCGATACCCCCTCGACTGTAAAATTGATGATCTCATCAAGGCTTACATTGTTGAATTCCAATTCGTTATTACACTTAGCTTCTAGTTCTATCTCCTTACTGTGCTCGCTCATTAAATTCTCAATGAGGTTCACCTCAAAGATTAATCGTCCATATCATAGGGTTGTTCTCCTAGGTTGAAGACATTGACTTCCTTAGTCATATCCCTGAAGGTCAGTCTTATGGATCTGTTCCTACAATTGATGAATGCGTTTGTGGTAGTAAGGAACGGATGTCCTAGGATGAGGGGTTTGAGACCTAGGATTTGACATTGATTGGGTGCCAAGGATAATAAAATCTACTGGGTAGATGAATTCTCCAACCTGGATTAGGACATCGGTTACTTCTCCTTTTAGAACTTTGACAGACCGGTCAGCTAGCTGGTTCGTAACTTGGGTCGAGTTAAGTTTGCCTAACCCAAGTTGTTGGTATACTGAGAAAGAAAGTAAGTTGATACTCGCTCCCAAATTAAGAAGTTGTTGGTCCCGAGATGATGCCAAGTGTGGATCTAATATACACGTCAATACTCACACAAGGATATTAGTATAAAAGAAATAACCGTACTTGCAAATAAAGAAAATAAATCACAGAAAAGATAACAATCGCAAACACGAGTGATTTATCCTGGTTCGGTCCTCGTGACCTACATCCAGTCCGCAAGCCTCCCGCTTGAGATTTTCCTTTATCCTTGACTTTGTACACCTAAAATCAATACCTTGCACACCACTTGACAAATCCCCTTTGCCAAATGTGTACAACTCTTCTTACAATTAAGAAGACATAACACCTTGTACAACCTCTCTTCTACACCAAGAAGACGCTCTTGTACAATGCTTCCTTTGAGTGATTACAAACTTTCCTATAAGCCTTGATTCAGTATGTGATCGTGGAAAAGGGCTATTATAGGTGGACTTTCAGAGATCTTCACTTAGGAGTAGGAATTTGGTGAAGAAACAGAAAATGGGAACAGTTTTCAGAGAACCAGAATATTTTTCAGAGTTTTGGTCAGAAAACTATATACTTGAATTGGTATTTTAAACCTAAGATAACAACCCTATTTATAGCTGAACTCTAGGGTTAGTTAGGGTAGTTATTAGGACAAATTTGAATGTTTAAACGTTGGATAATGTTGAAGAAAATACCAGAAAACAGAAACTGTCCAACAGTCAGAAACTACCATTAGTCGACTTGAGATATGGAGTTAGTCGACTAGGGTAGGCAAATTTCTCAAGGTTAGTCGACTATAAAAAAGACCAAGTCGACTAGATCAAGTTGAAATCAAAAGACAAGTTTCTGGAAACTGAAACTAGTCGACTAGAGGAAAGTATTAGTCGACTACACCAGTCTATTAGTCGACTACATAAACTGTTAAGTCGACTAACAGTGACAAACAGAGAGTTGGGATATTTCAGGATAAAAAGTTAGTCGACTAGGGAAATATGTAAGTCGACTATACTAAGTATAAGTCAACTACTGAAAGCTATAAGTCGACTAATAGGCTATGATGTGTGTGTGTATTTCAAGACTTTTAACATTCTATCAACAATTATAATACACATCATTATCAACTCTCTTTGGGAAGTCTTGATCATGAAGAACTCTTGAATAGGCTTGAGATAGAGCTCCATATGATATAGCTTCACAAATGTCTCATCAAAAGTAAGTTCCAACATTCTCTCCCTTTTTGATGATGACACTTTGTGTGCACAAATGCTCCCCCTGCAGAAAATAAGTTACATGTTCTCTCCTGCAGAAAATGGGTTATAACAAATATAGAAACACTTGTGTTCTCCCCCTGCAACAAATATAACATAACATGTAATATGATAAATATTTGAAGTATTGTCCTTATCAAACTTCTTATATGGTACCTGAAAGATAAACGTTAGATGGTACCAATCATAAGAGTAAAGCATTAACCTTTAGGAGACCAAACCCAATTTGAATTTGGTTTCCATCTGTTAGTATACACATAATTGCGTGAATTACATATATCATGTATGTATGATGCAATATCAGTATTTTTGTCAAAAATGCTTAAGTTTTTAGGAATCCATATAAACTTATTCTTAATTCTTTTTGAAATATTATCAGTCTTTCTTTTCACAAAAGAATTATATGGATTACTAACATATGAAGATTTTACAAAAAGTCCAAGACCATAATGATTATGTGACATCTTTTAATATGATAACAAATTATTCAACTTTTCTTTTCCTTGATTAAACTTAGTCACATTTTTCAAAATCTCTTCATATTTCATTTTGAAAACTGACATGTCTTTATCTAACACAGAAATTCTTTCATTTAAAGACACAGTTTCTTTTTAAGCAAAATATTTTTCTTTTATAAAATTCTCATTATCCTTTTTCAATGATGATATCACTTTTTTAAAATCATCTTTTTGAGAATTTATAGAAGAAACTTGAGAAACATAACATGAATTTTCTTTGAAAAGTTTTTCATTTTCCTTTGATAAAACTTTATTCTTCATTTTTTCATTCTTTAAATCATTGAATAATTCATGAAATGCATCTAAAAGTTCAGTATATTGTACCTCATCTTCTTCTAGCGTCATGTAACAGATGTTGGGATGTTCAGTGGTTTCTTCTTCGTTAGAGGAAGAGGAATCACTGTTTTCCCATGATGCTTGTTAGTCTTTCTTCTTTCTGAACTTTTTGCTCTTGAATTTACCTTTGTTTTTGAGCAATGGGCAATCCTTCTTCATATGACCTGTTTTATTGCAATTAAAATATTTAAATTTACCTTGCTTTAAGAATCTTCTGAATTTTCTTGAAAGCATTGCCATCTCCTTTTCATCGTCATCTGAATTGTCCGTATCTGAGGATGCATGGAAGGCAAGTTCTTTCTTTTTTGAGAGAGATTGTTGTTCATCATTCTTTCTTTCTTCGAGTTGCACTTCATATGCCATTAGATTACCAATAAGGTTTTCTAACGACATTGTTGAGAGATCATTCGCTTCTTCGATTGCAGTTGTCTTCTTCTCCCAATCTGGTGTGAGTGCACGAAGGATCTTGCGAACTTTTTCGACTTGGGTGTATTCTTTTCCAAGGGATGCTAAGGAATTGGTTATGTTGGTGAATCTTGTAACCATTTCTGAGATGGTTTCATTCTCCTTCATTTTGAATAGTTCAAACCTGTGGACAAGAATAGAAATCTTAGATTCTTTAAGCTTATTTGTGCCTTCATGTGTTACCTAAAGAGTGTGTCATATTTGATTTGCAGAAGTGGCTGTTGACACACGGTTGAATTCTACTTTGGTTAAGGCACAAAATAAAACATTCATCGCTTTGGCGTCAAGGTTCGCATTCTTCTTTTGATCATCACTCCAAGCGTTGTAGTTGGTTGTCAGTTTGGTGTACTGTGCTTCTATATTGTTCCAAAGTTCGTAGTTGAGCGATTGCAAGTAGATCTCCATTCTACACTTCCAATAGTTGTAGTTGGATCCGTCAAATAGCGGTGAACGTTGTGTAGAATGTCCTTCTTTGAGTTGTGACGCAGGGAACTCCGTTGCCATCCTTGTAGATTGTTGACTGGGTATGCAGGGCTTGTATGCTGGGCCGGGCTCTGATACCAATTGTTGGTCCCGAGATGATGCCAAGTGTGGATCTAATATACACGTCAACACTCACACAAGGATATTAGTATAAAAGAAATAAACGTACTTGCAAATAAAGAAAATAAATCACAGAAAAGATAACAATCGCAAACACGAGTGATTTATCCTGGTTCGGTCCTCGTAACCTACATCCAGTCCCCAAACCTCCCGCTTGAGATTTTCCTTTATCCTTGACTTTGTACACCCAAAATCAACACCTTGCACACCACTTGACAAATCCCCTTTGCCAAATGTGTACAACTCTTCTTACAACCAAGAAGACACAACACCTTGTACAACCTCTCTTCTACACCAAGAAGGCGCTCTTGTACAATGCTTCCTTTGAGTGATTACAAACTTTCCTACAAGCCTTGATTCAGTATGTGATCGTGGACAAGGGCTATTATAGGTGGACTTTCAGAGTCTTCACTTAGGAGTAGGATTTGGTGAAGAAAGAGAAAGTGGGAACAATTTTCAGAGAACCAGAATATTTTTCAGAGTTTTGGTCAGAAAATTATATACTTGAATTGGTATTTTAACCTAAGATAACAACCCTATTTATAGCTGAACTCTAGGGTTAGTTAGGGTAGTTATTAGGACAAATTTGAATGTTTAAACGTTGGATAATGTTGAAGAAAATATCAGAAAACAGAAACTGTCCAACAGTCAGAAAGTACCATTAGTCGACTTGAGATATGGAGTTAGTCGACTAGGGTAGGCAAATTTCTCAAGGTTAGTCGACTATAAAAAAGACCAAGTCGACTAGGTCAAGTTGAAATCAAAAGACAAGTTTCTGAAAACTAAAACTAGTCGACTAAAGGAAAGTATTAGTCGACTACACCAGTCTATTAGTCGACTACATAAACTGTTAAGTCGACTAACAGTGACAAACAGAGAGTTGAGATCTTTCAGGATAAAAAGTTAGTCGACTAGGGAAATATGTAAGTCGACTATACCGAGTATAAGTCGACTACAGAAAGCTATAAGTCGACTAATAGGCTATGATGTGTGTGTGTTTCAAGGCTTTTAACATGCTATCAACAATTACAATACACATCATTATCAACTCTCTTTGGGAAGTCTTGATCATGAAGAACTCTTGAATAGGCTTGAGATAGAGCTCCATATGATATGGCTTCACAAATGTCTCATTAAAAGTAAGTTCCAACAGAAGTGCTTGATTAATTTCCGTTTGACCTATTGTGCAAGAGATGGTAGGACAACCAAGATCCTTGTATTTGACGGGGATCTGATTGGACAATAGCTCACTAATATTACTGACCAGAAAAACTTTCTTTGACACATTGGTCTTTCTCTTCTTGGTGCACATGTCTTTAAGGAATTTGGCATTGTTTGGGACTTGTTGGATTACGTCAAGAAGGAGCACAATAATCTTTACTTGATTAAAAATCTCACTTATTTTTTCTATTTGTGCATTATTGTTATTCCTAAGTATATTTGGAAATGGGGTTGTAGGCTTATGCACCTGCTCGAAGTACTTATCTACGACGTTGGGTGGAGTGGAGCTAGAAGGAGTGGGTGCTTGTGTTGGGTTCGATGATGATGACACTTGATTATTAACTTGTCTTTTCGACTGCAATGTATGAATCACATTATATTGCTTCGTTGGATCCTCTTGAGCCATATGAGCTTGACTATAGTTTCTAGGGTTTATTACCGTCTGATTAGGAAAAGTCCATTTAGGCCTTTTACTTATGAAATTGGCTAACTGACTCATTTGATCCTCTAATCTAGATATGACTTGTCCCATATTCTGCTTGAAAGATGTTAAAATTTTCTCCAAATTGGTAGATTTCTTGTCGGCGGTAGGACTTTGTAAGGAAGGTTGTGGAGCTTGATTGGGAAAATTGTGTTGATAATGAGGTGGTTGGAGATTGTTGGAGAAATTGGGCCTAGGCTGATCATTGGTATTTTGGGCCCACGAGAAATTTAGATGATTTCTCCAACCGGGATTGTCGGTTTGTAAATATGGATTGTTGGTGGGCCTTGCGAATGCTGCATTCATGGGTCCGGACAACGTTTGATAAGCAAGGAAAACATGACACTCTTCGAACACATGGTTCATAATTGACAGTAAGTACAGTCCGCAGATGTGGATTGTATTGGGCTGACTTGGTTCACTGGAACAGGGTCCTTAGTTTCTAAGGTATCTAGTCTTTAAGTAATACCATCAAATTTAGCCTTATATGTTATGGACGTTTCTATCAAATGGAGACCTCTTTTTGAAGACATAGGGTTTGCAGACCTAGGCTCTTAAGGATAGGTTCCTATTGGAGGTTTTTTCCGCTAGGTCTTCATATATTTTTCACCCTTCATGTCCATCTGTTTTCAAGGATCTCCCTTGACTCATGGTTTCTAGGAGAGTCTTGTTTTGATAATCAAGACCATCATGGAGAATTTGGCATAGTCACCTCTACGCCATGATGAGGATATTGAACAAGAAGGTCTTTGAAACATTCGAAGTATTTTCAAAACAGTTTGTTTGGTTCTTACTTGCATTGCATTATGTTTTTCCTAAAAAGGGTGGTCTTATGGATAGGTAAGAACATTTGTAAGAAGATCTTTGTGAAATTATCACAAGTTGTGAGAGAGTTTTCTGTCAAAATGTATAGCTATTTCTTGGCTAGGTCCTTAAGGGCAAAAGGGACATAACGTTGCTTGACGACATCATCACCTAATTGCAGTATTTTCATCATAACACATACCTCCTCATATTCTCTTATGAAGAAGTATGATCTTTGGGCTCTAAATCATGATATTTCAGGAGAGTGTTTATGAATTGTGGCTTAAGCTCAAATTTGTCACCATCAGCTTTGGGAAGCTGAATGCAAGATGGAAGAGATGTTCTAATAGGATAGAATCTATCCTGCAAGGATATTATTTGTGCCATTCAGGATCGAGTTTAGGTGGTGAAATGTCTCTAGTTAATCTAGACATACCTGGGTCTCTTGACCAAGCTGACATACACAATCAATAGCAAATAAGATCACATCAAAAAGTCAAAATCAAAATCAACCAACCCTATTCTAGGGTAGATTTAGATGACTCCTAACTTTAGATTATCCGCGGGAGATATATTGCCGAATCGGACAACGAGTTAATCGACCAGGTAGGTGGTAAGATAGTGAGAGGTATCCGTGCTGAAGTAACGAGTCTAATTATGCCAAACCACTGTTCTTTAAGATTTCACCTATTTATCCCCTACCTACTCACCAATTTGTCAAGAGTCAAATTCGAACAACTTCCTACTTGGGTCAACCTTCTAGTGAGTATGAGAAGTCCTTACGACCAACATCTATTCAAATTTTAGATTAGGTTTTGGTTGTGAGTGCAAATGAGATGTTATTTGTGGGCCAAGAAAGGGTAATGACTTCCCCCACCTTATCTTGTTAGGGGTTTTGCCCTTAAGTCAATTTAGTGTAAGTGTGCAAAATAATAGAATAGTATCACTCAAAGCAATTAAATCACCATAAGTGTTTCCTAATCTAGATGCTATGCAGACTAATCGAGACAAACCTGCACACAGAAAAATACAGAAGTTTAAAACAGTGCTAGGTCTTCAATGCTTCCGTGCAGCTTAGGGCTAACGGGTCATGATCCACAAGGAGGAGCAACAATGAAAGCGTTATGTAAGTCTTCTTTCTAAGTTACTACACCGATTAAAAATCTTCTTTGTTTTAAGAGAAAAAAAAGATTAAGATAAATTAGAAGGAAAGTGGAAGGTAGAAGAAGAAGATGGTGTTGGTATTTTGATTACTAAGTTGAAAAGAAAGAAAATAAACAATAGAAGAAAGAACATACCTTAGAGAATTAAAGAAAAACAAGTGATCAATTAAGTTGAGTAATGATGAAATATTGAAAAATTAATTTGGTCTTGATTTTTTACTTTGATGAAATATGCATTCTTTATACACTTACACACTTTAGATTCAAAAGTAAAGATTCTTATGCCTTATATATATATAAAGAAAAAAAATATAAACATGCATATATTAAAAATTCACTGATTAGGATGGGTATTTGTGCCTCATAAAATATAAGTACTCACGCCTAAAAGTGTTTAATATCATAAATTAAAACCCTTAATTTTGTGGGCTTGTTTGCATGAGTCTTTAAGTCCTTAGGGTTTTCTCATCTGGTGCCATAATATCGTCTGATTTGGAAGTCGCTGATATAAGGCTCGTTACATGGGCGAATTAGAAAGCCCTATAAGACTAAGGGATATTACAACCATAATATGTAAAAAATAAGGTATAAGAGTTAGAGTTGAAGAATTCTTGGTCAAATATTTACGATCACAAACGTTCATATGATTTAGATTACAATAATAGACAAGATAAGAAACACAATTTGAATCCTTATCTTGATTGACAGTAAGTTCTTACATAGAGATTAAGTTTAGAATTGAATAGCTTGCAAACCCTAAGACTTATAATTACTTGATTTTTGCAAGAATACTTCAAAATTTTTCGCTCTCTTTCAAAATGCCTCTTCAAAATACTAACACTTTATCTTCTTTTTTTATTTAGATTTTGTGAGTATAATTCACTGAAAACCCTCAAGAGACTATAAATCCTCTTCTAGGGGTAACCTAGATAAAGGCTTACTGCACATGCTCAGTGCTTCGTGTGACCGGCAAAAGTGGTCTAATGAACTTTTAGATTTAGTTCTGTTATTTTGCTCGAGAACGAGCAAAATATCGCTGCAAGGATGTGATTGTACATGTATTCTGCATATTTATTATTACAATCCCACATTTATTGTGTAATACACTATGTTATTAACTTATCTTAATGTCTAATTTATGCAGGTGATAATTAATGGAGAAGGAGAGAAAAATCTTAAATCTAGTATAACTAAATCAGATTTTTCAGAATTTATTTAACAATTGAGGATTGAGGTATATATACTGAAGACCCCAACATCAAACTGAAAAATCAATTGAAGATCAAAGTGCAACAGAGAATACTAATCCACATGCTCCATGATCTGGCCTAACGGCCAGATCCAGACTGCGAAAATTTGGCTTTATCTGTGTTTTCGTGGCTCTGTTGAGTCAGTTGAAGGAGCATTTGTTTTCCCTATCTTCGTACTCTTCCCCACTTCCATTTTATCCTATAAATACTACACAGTTCAGATAGTAGATGGCAAAGTGTTAGGCTAGAGTTTTGACTCTTAGTTTAGTATAGATTTTACTTTTTTTTCTTTTTATTTTTAAATGTAATTTTCTATTTCGTTGTACACTTAGGTAAGGAAGAAATTCATGAGAGAAAGAGAGAAAGAATTGTATTGAGAGTGACACTGATATAATCTTATTCCTTTCTTTCATCATTTTTCAGTTTAATCGAAGCTTACTTTTTGTGTTATTTTTCTTCTCATTTTTTGGTGCTTGCCCTCTTAGGTTAGATTGCTATTCATATGAATCTTAAAACATCAGAATAGCCTTACAATTGCGAGTGCCATTGATAGCTCATGATGATGGATTACCTCTTTAAGTCTGTATTATTTCATATTTACTCCTCGAAGTTTTGATGATGTAATGTGGACGGGAACCAAATCCAGTCTTATGGGCTATGCATCGATCGCTTTCAAGCCAAGGCAAGTCATCACTATGGATCCAAGGTAAAGAGATCACCAAAGAGGTAAGTACATTTTTATGTTCTTTCTTTCTCTTTGTTTTCTTCTTTTAAAAATGACTTCAAAAACACCAACTCTTTCTTCCTCTATTTCTTCAATTTTCTTTCTACTCTTCTTCTAATTTAACATAGTTTTATTTTCATTTTCAAAATAAAGAAGAAATATTTTAATCGATTTTATAGATTTAATTAAGAATATTGAAATGCTTCTATCGCATTCTCTTCTTGTGGATCACGACCCGCTTAGCACTTTGCTATAATTGCAGTATTGAGGAACCCAGGCACATCTTAATCTATTATTTTTAAACTTTATTTTTTTTTGCAGGTTTTGCCTCAATCAGTGAGCATGGCAAAGTGTGAACTGATTATCAATCTGTCTGTGACTCGTCTTTTAGAAGTGTCAACAAGTTAGATGTTATACAAACCAGTTGAAGAGCTACATGAAATTTCGTCTTTTAGAAGTAACAGTAAAACCCCCTTCAGAGTTTTAGAAGATTCATAACGGGATGGTTCAAATTTTGAAATACTTTGAATTACTTCTGGTATTTGAACCTTCTGAAGTAATAATAGCACAACTTATGTGCCCTAAAATTGATGTTGTTTAGGTCGAATTTGATTATTCAAAAGTCATTGTCATGCCTTTTGGTTGTTAATTGATGGAGAAGTTGAACGCAAAATGCATTATGAACCAGAAAGCCTATACAGCGAGGCTATCGATCTAGAGAAATTATTATTAGATTTTAATATTAATAAAACAGGATCAATTGCCTCATGCATAGATACCAATATCATGTATAATAGATCTTGAGATGGGGTTTTAAGTAACATACCTTTTTAAGGAATGATGAACTATAGAGAACCTTTAGAAGACATACCTCTTGGGGAATTGATCAACTGTATCCGGATCTGGATCTTTGCTGTAGGGAACGAGATGGAGAGCCTTCTCTCTACTAAACCTAGCCTCCTATGGGTGGAGAATAATGCGTGGCTGCAGAAGGGACTTCCTCTCTCTATATATAATCCTTTGATTAGTGGCCTTCCCATAATGCCCGTAACCCTAATTAGATAGTAGTAATAGGTCCCACCGACCTTTACAACTTAGTGCACCTATTAGACACACCTAATATATTGACTAACATAAATTGCACGTATGTTATGATATGGGATAAGAAATAGGGTATAAATCAAATCAGGAAATATCTTACAATCTCCCACTCGAGACATACCCGACTAAAAATTTTGAAAAAATATTTATTTTGAAAAACTTTTATATCCCATATCATAATTTTAATTTTAAAAGCGGATGGCCATCCTTTAATTTTTGAAAAAACCCACACTTGAAATTTATCGTTAGTCATGGTGCACTCAAACTACTGGCACTCTATGACTAAAAGGATGACTAGCACGGTTAACAGACAAATTTCGGTCAAGCTTTATGCTTTTGCCTAATTTATATCGTGGACTTTCGGGCTAATTACCCTAACAGCTTTCGAGAGATACTTTATTGGTGGAGTTTAGTACGTATTTGACAAATGTACATGTAGTGTGTATAATACATTTCCATAAGTGTCCTGTAACGTGTGCTTATCAGACACACGTCATCTCAATACTTAGACGACCTTCATGCGAATACCATTGCTCATATTGAGATGAAGGCTTAAGGTCGTGGAGCCTACCCACGTCCAGCCTAAGCAATCTTGAGAATCCTCAGTAGTCTTCTCCAAAGGCACTTTATACTTTAACATATGCAACTGCACAACTTTAACTTTAACATTATAAATGCGCATTTAATAATATCAGCTGAAATAAAATACCATATAATAACTACATGCCATCATAATAACTGTCTGAGAAAAATCTCGTGAAACTGAAATATAGAATGTACTAAGGACACAAATGGCATTACTGAAAATTTGACATAAAACTCCCACTCAGAAAAATAATAATCACGATGACTCTGGTACCCCCATGCATGCACAATGTCCCTGAAAGGTGGTCACTAAGAGTCTTTTGGTAACTGGGTCTTTAATATTCTCCAGTGTGGTCTTATGCACTATGTCAAATTTAGCGCATCAGATTGACAAAAGAAGCTAATATAAAATGAAACTCCTTTATGCTGCCAACCTAAAGTTTGAGTGCAGAAATGAAATCATTCAATGAGCAATGCATAATCTCACTCAGCTATCCGGTTACAAGACCAAAATGTCACCATGTTGTATCAATAATTAAATCAACTGTATAAGTCAAAAATAACCTAATCAATCAATATATAGTCAACAATATAGAAGGTACTTCCTCTCCTAAGCGAAAGAGCTCTTGTAAGATCAAAACACAATGATAGATCTAAGAACAATATCATTTATACTACAACATAAGATAATAAAAAATTCAAGTATGGTGTTCTTGAGTAACGATTTCTTAATCTTTCAGAAAAATATAGAATGGTCCAGAGTTTTGATCATCCTGATCGATCTAGCCATAATATTCTCCCCTTCGATCAGGCCTTACAACTTTCATCTTTCGATTCAATTGTCGCTCAACTTCTAATTGAAAAGTCTTGAAAACTTTTAAGGAATCAGATTTCTTGTGGAGGAGAAAGATATGGGCATAACGAAAGAAATCATTAATGAATATAATGAAATATCTATGACTTCCTCGAGAAGAGTGAAAAAATATGCCCAAAATGTTTATGCCATAACCTAAAGGACTGTAAGAAAAATAGAGCATTTTGCAGTAGGAAAAATATTATGATAAAGACTGGCACCTGATAAAAGTTCTTCATATGATGCATCTAATGTCAGTTTGAATGAATTATTAACCAGCAAATCAGAATTACCTTAGAGATGGACAATAGAATCAGACTCATTCAAATTAACACCACAACCAGAACTCTTAAAAATGACATCATATCTAAAAGAAATTATTCTGGAACATAGATCAAAGTACGCCTCAGAGATGGCAGATAAAATGTTTCTTTCAAACTTAAAACATGACAAAAATTTAAAACTTGTCTGAAAGTTTCTATGAACTCTATTATAGTGCCTACCCTTGACAGATCCCTCAACTAATGCTTGATGACCACAAACAAATCCTTAGCATTCTCTTTCTCAGGAATTCCACCACTCATAATGGGGTCTATAAAAGACTTAATTATGAGAATACTCATCTTGTTGGTTTTATCCCATTTGTTGATGGACACCTGAGTTGCTGCCTTTTAAGCATCAATAGCCGCTCAATAATGGGCTTGTCTTCAGGTAGCACAAAATTATAGTCAATAAACACAATACTATCTGGAGTTTCATCTTTCATGATGAATGATTTGAGTATGTCAAGGTCTTTATTCCAGTCAAATACTTCTGAATTAAGGTGTGATCCATAACTGCAGCGGAAATAAATTCTTGACAGGATTAATATTTACTGACACATAATAAAATTATGTGAATATATATGCATTAATTCTTTATTGTCACGAACCTATCCGGGGTTAGGATGGTCGAGTCAGAGTGGCATTTTGTTCATGGTTCATGCCTTTCCACTCTGCGGGTCCGACAATCAACAATTTAATCTTGCCTTTGAGCAATGACTAATTATGATTGTACCTAGTTGATGATAGAATCATGCTCAAGACTAGACTAACCACGTTCGGTTCAATTACAGACACTTCCTATCCTTTGGGCTTAGGGTTATCCTAATCTTACTGACATATGTAGTCTATCTTACCCTACTAGGTTACTTAAATATTCTGAATTATGATCCATAACTGCAGCGAAAATAAATTCTTGACAGGATTAATATTTACTGACACATAATAAAATTATATGAATATATATATGCATTAATTCTTTACTGTCACGAACCTATCCGGGGTTAGGATGGTTGAGTCAGAGTGGCATTGTGCTCATGGTTCATGCCTTTCCACTCTGCGGGTCCAACAATCAACAATTTAATCTTTCCTTTAGGCAATGACTAATTATGATTGTACCTAGTTGATGATAGAATCATACTCAAGACTAGACTAACCATGTTCGGTTCAATTACAGACACTTCCTATCCTTTAGGTTTAGGGTTATCCTAATCTTACCGACACATGTAGTCTATCTTACCCTACTAGGTTACTTAAAAATTCTATAATCACCTTTGGGTAATATATAAAACTTTAAATAACATAGCACCACTGTCAATCTTAATGGGTCACAACTAGAGGGTCCCAAAATAAGAGTAAAATAAAATATGTTACTGAATAGTCTACCTTTGGGTAGATCTACCTAGTCATATTAGGTTTTACTCAAATGATTGTTAATCTTATCTCATATAAACCCTATTGGAGATATTATACTTTATGAAATGTGATGATATTTGCTTTCATCAATGAAACCTTAGTGAAAACCCTAAAAAACTTTAATTGAACACAAGCAATGATAATTACATTCACAATTTGATCAGAAAAATCGCATTTACCTTAAGTTGTCAAAAACTTTACTGGGATTGTGATTATATTATATAATAATACTTTCATGAACTTATGCAAAACTGATAGGAAACTTATACAAACTTAAAAAGAAAATTATGATTGTATATACTGAATTTTAAGTATACTTGTATCTGCAGATCAAAATTTGCTATTTAAGATTGGAATTAGTTCACTCACAGAGTATGCGAATCTCATCGTTCATGGCATTACATGATTTTAAATAGCAACAATTAATATTTCAAATATATCTAATCAGACGAGAGAAACTGAACTTAGATGAAATTCAACATCTCAATTACAAGTCCCTAAATGATATAAAGTGGATTTGCAGTACTATGATTCTCAACTTGAGCAATTCCATAATAAAGGAATTTTAAACTGTAAGTAAACAAATGGCCAAATAGCCATACCTCTGAGAATTCATAACCAAATGATTAAATAAGACATGAAATGTCTAGTCATCATGATTATCATTGTGGTTGTACCATATATTTAATCAATATGCGATTTAATACCATTTGTGTTTCAACAATGTAGATTGACAATTCACATAATAGAACACTAATAGGGTCCAAATTTAATATTGAAATACATAAATAAAATACAAAATAAAATCTTCAAATTTGTCACATGCATCCAGTTCAAACAAATACTTTGGACACTGAAGAATATCACTGCCCCTTTTTTTTTTAATTTGAACACTGAAGTATGTGTATCTCTGAAGATATCTTAACAAAAGAAGAGAAACTTATCTCTTTTATTAACATTTAAAATTCATCTTACTTGCATGCACAAAAGATGATGGGAGAATACTTGACGCGCCTTAATTATTTGATGAATATCATTGGTAAATTTCTTTATTCGGATTCAAAGAGATCAAATTTTTAATAAAAATTTTTAAATGAAAATCTCCAAGAAATACAAAATTGTTGCAATTTAAAAATACCCATGTATAGATAATATTTAAAACTCAAATATAGTTCCCGTGAATAGATAATTCAAAATTTTCCAAGATATCTTTTCATATCCTTTACATGAAACTCAAGAATAATTTCCCGTAAATTCAGAAAATCCAACCTGAGATAGAATATTCTCTTGCAGAAGCAAATCAACTGCTCATTGGAATTCATATCTTTTAGATAAAATTATCCAATCTACCAGTCTCAGTCCATAACTTCGTTATTTATTATTAAAATAGGAGATAATATTATAAGAGATTTTTTTTAAAAAAACTAAAAGACAATAAAGATAAGAAAGAGAACTTATCTAATTCCTAACCCAAACAACATATTTAGTGCTCATCTACAAAATTAATTATCACAAGGGACTCTTTGGATAATTGTTATCTCTGAAAAAATTAAATTTGAAATGCATAGGCAAAGCATAAGGGGATATGATCCGAAAATAATCAATTCAATAATCGAAAAATAATCAATTCCTCAAAATTCGCGTCTAAAGGCCAATAAATAATTTTGAAAAATAAACAAAATCTAGATCCTCCCAATAACAGCAACCTCTTCAAAAAAGTAGGAAGAAGGAAACAAAAAAGTAGGAAGAAGGAAAACAAAATAATTTGTTTAAAAGCCTAAAAGAAAAGCAATCATACTCAAAATTAATCCCTCAACAGTTATCTTCTCTTTCGATCTATTCTTTTTGATTCATAGTTACAACATAATATTTCTCAACCAAAATTAACAATAATCATACATGATTAGATCCTAAAACATAGATAGCATAGCAAGGCCCTGATACCAATTGTTAGATTTTAATATTAATAAAACAGGATCAATTGCCTCATGCATAGATACCAATATCATGTATAATAGATCTTGAGATGGGGCTTTAAATAACATACCTTTTTGAAGAATGATGAACTATAGGAGCCTTTAGAAGACATACCTCTTGGGGAATTGATCAACTGTACCCGGATCTGGATCTTCGATGTAGGGAACGAGATGGAGAGCCTTCTCTCTACTAAACCTAGCCTCCTATGGGTGGAGAATAATGCGTGGCTGCAGAGAGGGACTTCCTCTCTCTATATGTAATCCTTTGATTAGTGGCCTTCCCATAATACCCCTAACCCTAATTAGATAGTAGTACGAGGTCCCACTGACCTTTACAACTTAGTGCACCTATTAGACACACCTAATATATTGACTAACATAAATTGCACGTGTGTTTTGATATGGGATAGGAAATAGGGTATGAATCGAATCAGGAAATATCTTACAATTATCCCAATGGGCTAAGATAGCTTGCCTGTGCAGCAAAGCTATGATATGGTGAATTAGCATGCCCTCGTGGCGAAGTTGTGATATAGCGAAGCTATTAACTTCGCCATTGGAGCCCACTGGGCTAAAATAGCTTGTCTGTGTGGTAAAGCTTTGATACAGCGAAGCTAATAGTTTCGCCATTGGAGGTTAACCCTCCTTTTGTCATTTCAAAATTTGAAATGGCAGCCTGCTGATACAATGAGGCTAGGCCTTTCGCCTATAAGTAGGTGTGGCTGCCCCAGAGAAATAACACTTTCTAAAATCTCATCGTCTTCTTCGATAGAATTAGGGTTCCCCTTCCTCAAATCTGCTTTCGAGGTCTCCCTAGTCTCTTTCTAATGGTGCCCAAGAGAACTTGGGGAAAGAGGCAGCAACTGCCTTTAAAGTAACTGAGGCCACTTTGACCGCTGTGACTCTGGCCATAGGGCGACCTATCACCAGTAGGACTTGGCCCTTTTCTCAGAGATTTTGATCTCTTTTGTTGGTGAAAAACCAGTCGATTTTAGGGACTTGCTTCACTCTGTCCTACTCCGGCGAACTCAGGGGTTTAATCCCATTGTACAAACTTAGAGAGTTCGCCTCCCTTGTACGAATCCAGAGAGTTCGTCTCCCTTAAGAGAATTAGAGGGATTCACTTCCCTGAGCGAACTCAGGGTTGGGCGAACTCAGGGAGTCCGTCACCTTTGAGCAAATTAACCCTTGGGCAAACTCAGGGAGATCGCCTCCCCAGGTGAAGCTAATGAGCCTAGCTCCCCTAGCAAATCCAAGGGGTTCGTAACCCTTGGGCGAACTCAGGGAGCTTCGCCTCCCTTGGTGAAGCTAGGGAGATCATCTCCCTTGGCGAAGATAGGAGGTTTCTCTCCCTTGATGAAGCTAGGGGACTTGTCTCCCTTGGCATGGCTAGGGGACTTGCCTCCCTTAGGCAAACCTAGGGAGTTCATCTCCCTTATGGTTTTGCTCCAGGAAGACTAGAAACTTAAAAGTTTCTTTCTAGCGAGGCTATGCCTCTGATCTTTTATTTGTTATTTCATGTTTAGTTTTAACTCACTAACACATTTTTCTTGCCTTTCCAGTGCATTATCCAATCGGGCCCCCTAAATAGCCTCTTTGGCTTGACATGGAAGATGGATGGGAACATGCATTCCATTTTGAGGGGCAGACTTTCCTCTTCAGTGAAGAAAGCACTCCCTAGTGAAATGCATTTATCCTCAAAGGGGATCAATGCATCCTGAGGATGGTGTTGTCTACCGCCACATTTGAAGATAGCAACAGGGTGGCGCTTCACAAGCTGACATTCATGTTTGGAGACACAACTCTCAATACGAACTAGCAATTGTTGGCTGGAGAAAATTAGTGGATCTTCATGATAGGGAAGACAAGTACAATCTCCCTTCGAGCAGACGTCATTTACCCTTTCTTTCTTCGAGACAGTGACGAGGGAGAGGAAGATGGAGTGACACCTGACTTGGAGCACAGACTCGGTTCATGTGGGCATGCTGACTGCCTAGGGATACAACCAGTCAGGACCTCCTCAACCTGTGCTTGATCTCTACCCCAGTCTTATCGGCAGAAACATATTGGCGGGAGAGAATCCGGCGATGGTGCGCACCTTCCTAAACCAATTCGTCAAGGCTGATAGCAATTATTCGACGACAGACTTCAGAACGCCAGGCTGGGCTTACTCAACAAAGAAGCCATGGTGGAGCCAGCTGATCAATTACGTTCTGAATCAATTCAATGATGAATTAGGGAGATTGGTATTATAAGAAGATGTATGGGCAACTTGCTACGGGGTGGAAGCCCAATTTCTATGCCGTCTTAGAGCTGTACTGTCCATCCACCGGGACCTTCTTTACTCCAGTTAAGGAGTTAGGGCTAGCCTTCATGAAATGTGGGAGGTGTCAAAACTCCTAATGGGCTATCTCTTCTATGAGAAGTACTTTCCCTACACTTAGGAGCTCCAGAATAGGCTTTATATGGACCTTCTGGGGACTAATGTGCCATTTTCAGGTTTGCCTCGACATCCACGATGTTCGAGGGAACGTCAACGGGCTGAAAAACTAGGCAGACTACCTGTTCCTGTTCCTGTACCTGGTTAGCATTCTAAAGGAAATTCACGCCCCAGTTGCTGATGCAGAGATTGAGGCTCGGATGGTGGCCAGCGAGTGTGGCGACGTCATCTTAGAGGAGGATGACGGGGATTATGAGAAGGGTGACTCTTTTAAGAGTTACCATTATCAAGCCCAGCAGCTCCTGTCTCGTCCAACAATGCTAGTGAGCTTCCTATCCATATGGATGAAGGGTGCATGGTCCCTTATCTTCCTCGTGATGGGGTCTCCCCTATGGAGCTTTTTCCAACAATCGAATTGTTTTATGGACGTGCGCTTGGACTGTTTCTCGCAATGGTGTGCGACATCCAGCATGGACTTCTAATGCTAGTAGAGGCGTTCTGTCGGGAGGTACTTCAAAGAAAGCGAGAAAGGAAATTGTGGCTCCCAAGATGGACCATGTCCCAGGATCAAGCTGCCATACATATATTTGATGGTATGGTTCGCAATGCATTACCCTTCCTTGATCAAGCTTGGAGAAGAGCGACCAGAGGGTGCTCAGTTTGCCCTCCTCCATAATTTATAGAACTCCCACTGGAGCCAAAGTTATATGTCAAGAATCTGAAATATGGTACGCCGTCACGAAAATTGCAACCTCTTCCGGTGTTTTCCTTACATTCTCGGTACAGAGTACGACGAGGAATTCAAGGACGAAGATGCCAACTGATCGTCTATTGGGAAGGGGACCTTCAAATGACTAGTCTGCATCCGACCATCCCATATGCTGTAGCATTATGGGGATGTATACTTTTTGGAGCCCTATATACTCAGTAGGTTTGCCAGACTTTTTGGAGCCCTATATACTCAACTATGGCAATCCTAATCTTTGTTGGGGGTACACTGGCAGCTTAATCGACGGCGCTCGAGCTTGGAATATTTTATCGTTGGCTACATAGGGGCACATTTTTGTATGCTCCTGCAGAACCCCAACTTTCTGACGAGCCTAGGATTTTTCATTGTTACCACATTTTTGTTGGCCCAGAGGCCTTCCACTCTAGTTTTGATGATGATTAACTCATGTAGTTATGTGTACTAATAATCTTGTGATTTTAATTTCAGATCATTAATCAAGTTATTAGTTGGTGATTAGCTTCAACAAGATGATTTGGAAGCTTTCACATGTTGATTCAAGAGCCCGAGCGTCAAAGATCATATATAGCACTTGCTCGGTGGATCAAGGAGTTTTGGATCGAGTCGGCTTGGAGATTGCGCTTTACAAGAAGACATCGGTACCATAGTTTAGTTTTGTGTTTAGATCCAAATTGTAAAGATTAGAATAGTATGATATGCTCAAGTGCACAACACACACGTTTCATGTTTTGAATATTGGTTTTCGTTTTTCGGTTTTAGGTTTAACCGATCTTGGCTTTCATGAATAGATATTATATCAAAACAAGTTTATATGGTTTAATGTATATATGATTTGTTCTATATACATGCATGCTTCAACTACTTAGACAAACTTACTTTGATACACCTATTCATGTGTTTTAGGTTTTGTGTTTTAACAAAACTTATTTTTGGAATTAATGACAAAAACATGGAGATATATATATATATATATATATATATATATATATATATATATATATATATATATATATATATGTTTCATGTATATAGGATTATATCCATATACATCATGTCTAAATGTTGTTTAATATCATATTTTTGTATTTGGATGAGTTTTGAACAAAATGTGTTTTTTTATTCAAAAATCTAAGTTTTAGAAAATACAAGTTTTGGATTTTGGTAAAAATAATAAGACTCAAAAATGTTTCAAAATGTTTGTTATTTGTGATGAAATTTTTATCACAAGTTTATATTTCAATATAAAATGATAAAACTATTTTTGGTGATTTTTAGAAAAGATAAAAGAATTTTTAAACATGTTTCTAACTCAGTTTTTTGTTCCAGGCTTCAACCAAGTCGACTAGTCGAATGACCAAGTCGACTGGGGCTGAAGTCGGTCGACCGGACCGGTCGACCGACGTGCACAGCCTTGTGCACGTCTGGCTGGTTGGCACAGTCGACCGGTCGGGTCGACCGTCCCAGAGAGCAGAGCTCTCTGTATTTTTGGGTCGACCGTGCCGGTCGACCGTGAGCTGGCAACGGGAAGAATTTGACCGTTGGACGGTCGACCGGCCGGTCGACCGGCAGTGTAATTTTGGCAGATTCTGCTGCCAACGGCTATATTTTTCTGGGGTCTATAAATGCCCCATTTGTGAGAGTTTTTCATAAGATTTTTTGAGCGAATTTTTCCTTACTCTCTGGTGTTTTCACAGCAATCAAAAGAAGTTTTTGGATTCAAATTGAACATTCTATTTGGTGTTTTTGCTAGGGTTTGGAATATCAAAGAAAAGGGTTTTTGGGAAAAAGAGTTTTGATTCATCTTCTATATCTTAGTTTCAGTTTTTCCCAAGGATTTTCTTTGTGATTTTGATTTCCATTCCATTGGTTTTCTCCACACTTGAGCAACATCTACTTTCTTATTCTATAGGATCTTTGTGTGGGAGAAAGAAATTGTTTGTGGTTGTTGTTTAGACCACCAAGTTAAAAACTCAATCTTTTCTTGGCTTTGTGCCTTTGGGTTGTATCCCTCAAGTTGTGAGGTGATCCTTGTGTTTGCTTTGTGCTAATCCCTCGGGTTGTGAGGTGATTGTTTTATTGTATTGGAGCTTGCCTCAAGGATGAGGTTGTGGTTGTAAAGAGAGGAGTTGGGTACTCCTTGTGAGAGTTCTTTGTGGACTAGCTAGTGGATTAGAAATCCTTCGTGTGTCGAAGGCGGGATGTAGAGCTGGGTGCTCGAACCTCGTAACATATCTTGTTGTTTGCGCTTGATCCATTGACTCTCTCTTTATCTCTCTCTTTACTTTGTGCCTTGCAACTATTCATATTGTGCATTCATAATTGCTTGGCTTGGTTGTGTGTGCATCACTTGTTGATTGCACTTGAGTGTATTGCATTAAGTTTTTAAATTCCGCATTGACATCATTAGATTAGCATAATCACCTATTCACCCCCCTCTAGGTGATTTTTCAATTTTTCAATTCTTGTGTACCAGAATTCTGAATCGATGACTCTGGACTTAAGCTGATTGCTGCCCGCCTGAAGAGAGAAGTGGATGATTGCAAGCGAGTTCGAGTAGTAGGCCTCTAAGAATTTGAGGCCGCTAGCGAAGCGTCTAAAGCAAAAAGCCCATTCACTAGGGAAGCTGTTGACAAGGGCTCTAACGAGAAAGGGGATTCCGATGTCCACTTCAGGTGAAAAAGGAAGGTGTCTTCTCCCCGAGGGCCTCCGAGGAAGAATATGGTAGTGAGGAAAATTTCTCGGTTCTCATCAACAAGGCCTGATTCTACACCAGAAGTTTCCTCAACTATAGAAGAGGGATCAACACCGTTCGTTCCTCCTAAGCCCTTGATCATCATGTAATACCCCATTCTCAGAGTACGTGCTCAGATATGTGACTGAATTTTTCGCTCTCATTTTTCTACTCACTCCATATTTATTTTTCTTTTAGTATCACTTTGTTATTATTTTGGTATCGGATCTAGATTATGTGAACTCAGAGTCAGTCCGAGTCTGAACCCAAGACCCGATTCTAGTAAAACTACTTTCTTGATAGTTGAATTAGACATATTTTAGTTTCAGATATTTATTTTTCAATATTTTAAATTTTTTTAGAATTTTCTAAAATTTTTCTAAATTATTTTGCAAAATCTCCTAAAATCAGTATCGACCGATATCGTTGATTGATTCTCGAATTTTTTAATTTATAAGGGTTAAATTTCTAAAATCTGCTTTCACATTATTTCTGAAGTTAATATTTTCTATTTTAGCGCATTTTGGACTTTTTCTGAGTTAATCAACATTCGATCAAATCGGTGTCTATCTGTATCACTGATCAACTCTAAGATTTTTAATTCACAAACTAGAATAAATTTCTTGAATTCTTCAAAACATTACTCAAGATAATATTTTCTACTTTGGGAATTTTTGAAGAATTTTCTGAATTAATCAAAAATAACTCAGTTAAATAATAATTTAAAACCCCTTTTCGTTTCTCTCTCTCCCCCATTCTTCTCCACCGACTTTCCTCCACCGATCTTCCTCCACAGACCTATCTCTCTCTCTCCCCCCATAAATTCTCTCTCCTTGACTCTCTCTAACTCATCTCACTCCCTCTAATTCTTACCCTATTTATCTCTCTCCCTTTCTTCTCTCTCCCCCCAAAACCTCCATCATTTGCCCTCTCCCTCAAACCAGCCAACCATAACCACCATCACAGGCCCCATGCCGCCGGCCAACCACAATGACCCCTCGTTGGTGACCTGCTCCGGCCAACCACCACTCCCAACTCCTCCAATTAATCATTATCTCCTCTTCAACTCCCCAATCCCTCCATCTCCTTCCCCAATTTTCCTCCACCACCACCATCAACCCTAATTCTATCACCTCTATCATCTCCTCTACCCACAATCATCCAACCTAGTATCATCTCCTCCACCCACAATCACCCAACCCAACACCATCTTCGCGATAACTTCCACCATGCTCAACTTCCCCATCATTACCTTCATCATCTATCTACAACATCATCACTACATCACCACCTCCATCCTCCTTCTCTCCCCACTTGAGTCCGAACCACACTATCGTCCGACCGCGGCCAGGCCGCCGGCCGCCGGCCACCGGCTGGCCGATTAATTCCGGTTGTGCTCCTTCCACTCCACCAAGCTACCGCGAAATCCAGAAGAGTATAAGGCGGGGAAACCTATTGGGTAGCCCACAGAGTGGTCTCTTGAACAATAATCCCGAAGGACCGTTCGTCTGAGGGTTTTAGCCAGAATACCTGCAACTTGCGCAACCGTTAGTCCAAATACCTGCATAATCGTTAGTCCCAAAAATATATAAAAATACAAATAAATTTTAAAAATTACAACAGACATCCAGATACACAAATACAAGTCCAGATACATCCAATAGTATAGTCAACATCCAAAATACTGATATAAGTATTTATATAATTATTTTTTCACAAAATTGCTAAAACTAAATAACGGTATGCCTAGGTGTTGACACTCCAAAAAGACGAACTCCCAGACAGCACTTCAACCAGTCCGAACGATATCCAGCTTGTCGACATTTACAAAAGACAAGCTGATTGTCCATGTGCATTGCATATTTAGTGTCATATTTTCTCATTTATTTTGTAATAAAACTCTGCTATTTAATTCATTTTAATGTCTAATGGTGTGCAGGGTAATTAATGAAGAAAAAAAGAAATGAACCGATTTATCCAATTAAATTCAGAGATTTAAAGATAGATTTTTTAACTCAAGCAAATCAACGAAAATCTACTTAAATCTAAAGGTTTAAAAGCAATTCTATCTGAAGGCAGAATATATCAGAAAAAATAATCCTAGTTAAAAATCAGTTAAAATGGAATTTTGAAGATTCATTTGGTTAGTTGAAGATAAACGAGATATCACCAAATCTAAAGCTCAATACAGAAAAACTAATGAATAAAATGTAACGCCCCGATCCCAAGGATACGGGGACGTTATGGTGACGTACATACGCGAGGTGAAAACACACTCACGAGTACGTTAAGCCTCAGTATAGGACAGGGCCTCCATATACACAAGAGTTCCAGCAGGAAATAAGTACAAGAATACCTGCAGAAAGGGGTTAGTGATCATAACAGATATAAAAACAGGGAGATAGGATAACAGAAATAAATTACCAAGATACCTATGAATAGTCTCGATGAGGAGTCTCGATGACCAATGGACTATCTGAGAATACGGTAACTCGGCTCTCCAACCTGGGCACGCAAACCCAGGGTCGTCAGAAAGCAACCTAGTGAGTGGTAAGATGAAGGAGGTAGTAATAGATACAATAGTAATACAAGCACGATAATAATATATAATACATGATGTTGTACTAGTGATACCATATAATAAGTATATAATAAGCAATAGAAATATATAAACATGTAAGCAGTAAAAATATATAAGTAGGTCATCTTTTAATACAATCACTACTTAGCCGGTTATCATCAGGTCAGGTCTATGGTCGTATCCAGTTTAGATCATAAATAATGTTGTCTAGAGGTGACGTAATAGAAATGAACATGCTAGTGGTGACGTGATAGAAGTGAACATGCAGGTGGGCATAAGCAATATGCATATGCAGGTGGGCATATGCAATATAACCACAATACTGTGTTGTGCATATACAGTAATAATGTCTGCACGGAATACAGGAGACAGGATATATGCAATGCAGATTATACATGTACATGAGTAGGATGCCACCACAAAATGTATAGTATGAAACAGGTAAGGTAACAACATATACAGGTAATATGATAACGGCGAAATGATCAGGTACAGGAACATGTACAACTAAACAATAGAATACATATATCAGACAAGTCATGTTATTTATACAATAGTAGCAATCAGTACCACCTGGTATTATAATCAATCTCTTTCAGTGTCCCATACCACTGGCAGTTCATACTGGAGCCCGCACTCCAGTCGAACCCATCCGGACATGGCCTACGGGTACCATTATCCAAACGAGAGAGTGACCAAATAACAAGTGTTCCCGACGTCACTATTGTGTATACTATTTTATTATGTTAAGTGGAAACCCATGGTCGAGGAGCTCTTATCGGGTAGGTGTATCCCGTGCATACCCGGGATCACGGCCTTAAACAAACCCCTGGCTGCTGAGACCAGGGCCCTCCGCTAAGAGGGGAGCATGAATCAAGTAACGGGAGCTCATGGAGCTATACAATCGGTAGGTAGCACTACCATCCCCTGCAGTGGGAGAATAATATGGATCCAATACATCACCCGATAAGATCTAATCAACCGTCAAGTCTCCCCCATACCCAAGTTAGCTTTATGATCTGATATGTCAAGTATACAATGTAACAAGAATAATTACAGTACATGATAGGGTAACATGATAACAGGACCTGAGCTCTGTTGATAGCTTTGAACAATATAACGGGAAACGGGAAACAATAGATGTGGGATTCCACATATCGCATATCAACAGCTCATGTATCCAGTAACGGGAATATTCATATCAATAACAGGCAATACTCATGTTACGAGAATACATGCATATGCATGTAGCAATCATATAAACAATGATCTATGCAACAGGAATAAATCCATGATCCATGTAACAGGAATACAAAGACAATCAATGCATCTATACCGGTGAGTCTATATAACAGTGATGTAAGAACATGAAGTAACTGTGCACAGGACGGTATCCAGTGTACTAACGTATCAGTGTATCAATAGTTCACAATCATACAGTAATAGTGTCGTGAATCTCAGTCTCGCTGTAAGAGTTAGGCATGTATATGGAACATCATGAAATAACGGTGTCTAGTGTGTTCAGTGCATTCGAATGTCTGTGGGACGTTGTCCCTAGCATATGAACTATCAGCGTCGCGTATCCATGGCATAGTAACAAGATACATGTAGCAGTAATGAGGTGACAATGTCTAGTGAAGTGGTGTCTCTATGTACCGGTGGGACATAGTGTTGTGTGTAAGAGGATCTGTGTAACGATGTTACATGTACATGAGATAACAGTGTCCCGTGTGATAGGATATCCAAGTCATAGTGTGAATACTAATGTTAGCGTCTGGGGTAATAGCATCTACCCGAGTGTCAACTACTGCTAATAAGAATAACGATTCCTATGTTCTGAATACGGTAGGTGCCACCAAATAATCTATTTTAATTATCAATTTAGAGACTAGTTTTACTTAGGAACATTATTAACTTCGAAAATCTCGTTAATTAGCCAATCATCCAGATCAGGTATCATCTATCTATCAGTATGTTTTACTTACAGGGACCACAGGGTTTCCCAACAATGAAATTTAGTGTTTAATAATTATAATGATTTGCCGATAATCACGTTTTATTAATTAGGCAACCAACCAAGATACTAAATATGATAAAATATATTTTATAAAAGGAAAACACTCACCAGCTAGCCATGGGAAGGTAGCTCTCTTTCCCACGATCGCAACGGATATAGAATCCTCCACATCGGAGTCCGGATGCTCCCGATATCGCCCGAATACTAAAAATCAGCAAAATGGGTTAAATATGTAATAACTGAAAATATTCAGGGGGCTGTTTGTAATTTTCAGGGTCCCCAAAGTAATTTGTAATTCTACAGGGGCTAAAATGAAATTTACCTTTAAAGGGTCGGGTTTGGGTGCAAACGGGTCGGGTTTAGATCCAAACCCAAACCCAATTAACTTATAGGAAAACGAGTTAACGGGTTTGGGGGGTTATTGGGTTTCCCACTTAACCCAATAGGGTTATTGGGTTTGGGTACTACCCAAACCCAATAAAGGAGCAGCAGCAGCAGCTCTTGCTGCTGCTGCGAGAGTAAGCCGGCCAGCAAGGCCGGCCGGCGGCGGCGGGGCCCGCCGACGGCGGCGCAGCAGCGCGTCAGACAGAGAGGGTGAGTGAGAGAGAGAGAGTGAAAGAAAGAGGGGGAGAGAAGGAAAATTGGAAGAAGAAAAGAAAAGGAAGAAGAAGAAGAACAAGGAGGAGAGGAAGAAAGGGGGAGCGGTTGGCCGGAGGGGTGCGCGCTCGGTGGCGCCGGCCGGGGCGCCGTCAGCGCCGGCCCGAGTTGCCGGCGACCTGGCCGAACCGCGGTGACGGTCAGCTCATCCACCGGGCTTAACAGAGGGGGAAAAAGAGAGTGAGGAAGAAGAGAGAGAGAGAGAGAGAGAGTGCAACCTTAATTAGAGAGAGAGAGTGTTAGAGTGTAATTGAGGAGAAATTAAGAGAGAGAATGGGAAGGGGGGAGATTTTTAAGGGGGGAAAAGAAGAGAGAGAAGGCGGTGGCATTGGCGGTGGGGGATGCTTCCAGAGAAAGGGAGAAGAAAAGGGAAAAAGAAAGGAAAAGAAAAAGATAAAAAAATAATATGATATTATTATGATATTGGCCCAATATTCCACCAACTCCGAATGGTGCCCAAAAATTACAGAAAATAAAGAATATTATACTGAGATGTAATATGAAAACAGTTTGCAGAATTCAATCCGGTTTGCAAATTAAAATTCTGGAATGTCTCGCCGATACCGGCCGACACCGATTTGGCCGGATTTTCGATAAATTCAGAAAAATCTCCAAAAATACCGAATGTAGATAATACGATTCTAAGACACATGGTGAAAGAGAATTCTCAAAATATAACTCCATTTGTGAATTAAAAATCGTAGAGCTGATTATCGGTATCAGTCGACACCGACTACGGAGATTTTCCAAAATAATCTAGAAAATTCCAGAAAATCCTGAAAAATCTAAAATATTAGAGAATGATATTTGACACTGAAATCGACTCAATCGGACTACCAAGAAGGTCAAGGCAACATTATACGTCGTATCGTGTACTAATACTGTGCTACGTAATCAGGGATCAGGGGTTACATAAAAGGAGATATCGGAGCATCCAAGCCAAACGACCCTCGAATTTGGCCACATGGCTAGATCCAGGTCGCGAAAACGCGGCCAAAGCTGCGTTTTCATGATAATACGGTTGAATCAGAGAGAGCATTTGCTTCCCTTATCTTCGTATGCTCTCTTATCCCCTTTCTTCTATAAATACTGGCATTTTCGAACGCAGAATGGCACCACTCCAGTAAAGAGTTTAGAATAAGTTTTTCTCTTTAGGTTTAACTTAGGTTTTTGTTTTTCTCTTTTAATGTAATTTTCTAATTTTATGAAAACATAGATTAGAAAAAAAGATTCATGAGAGAAGGAGAAAAAAAGTTGTATTAAGAGTGGCAACAATGTAATTATTTATATTTTCTTTCATAATTTTTCAATCAAATTGAAGTTTATTTTTTATTCTTCTTCTTATTTATATTTTTGCTTGATAGTAATCTAAATGAATCTGATAGCCTCGATTATACTTGCCCTTGCAAGTGTCACTGATGGCTTATGGTGATGGACATATGTTTCTAATAGCTAGTATTCTTTTCTGTTGTTATTTTCTGTTGCACTTTCGTCTGATAGATCGATAGGAATGGGAAGATCCTATATGTCATGCGATGATTACCTACAAGCCAAGGTAAGTTGTCGATACATTTTAGAGGTAAAACAAGATTTAAGGAGGTAAGTATTTTTTAGTTCTTTCTTTCTTTATTTCTTAGGTTAGAAACACAATTTAATACACCTTTTTTTTTATTCTTCTTTCTTTTTAACTTAGTTTAAATACATTTTCAAACACTAATAATATCACCTCCTTCTTTTTTTCCCTCCTCTTCTACTACTAATTCTTTTCTTTTCTTTTCTAAAAACTGAGAAGAAACATTTTAACCGATCTAGTAATTTAGATAAACATACCTAACGTTTCTATCACAGTCCCTTCTTATGAATCACAACCTGCATAACCACTTGCTATAACGGTAGAATTGAGCAACTTATCACGTCCTTAAACTTTACATTTTCTGTGCATGTTCAGACTCAATTAAAGTTTGGCGCTATTGCCCTGGAGGGACGATAAAGGTTAATTCTTTCTCCTCTATTTTGTGTGCAAGTACTAATTTCAAAGAAATAAAAGCTGCAAAAATATATAAGTAGCTCTGGGCCTCTGCTCTAGAAGCAGAGCCCAGAAGCTCTCAATACTGCTGCGCAAACGCGACAAAAGCCGTGTTTTCACAACAGTTTAAGTGGATTACTAACCCTGCTTTGTTATAGGGTGACTGAAATTTAGTGTTTTAGCTTCTGCAGTTTGTTGTCTCTCTGTTTAGTTTACCATACATACCTTCTATTCTCAACAGTAAATCGTGTTTGTAAACACTAAAAACGTTTAGACTTTGCATTCTACGATATTTGTCTATTTCATTACATTTTTTATTACTGTTGAAGAGTGCTTGAGTAAAGGTACATGTGCATAGCATGTAGTATAGGAACACTTTTGAATTATTTATATTATTTAAGTGTTGATTGTCATGTACATGTACACGTTGCACTAAAACGATTAAGGGTATATCCTTAAACAAGATAAGATGGGGAAGTCATTACCCTTTCTTAACCCGAAAATCATCTCCTCACTTGCTAAACCAGCTTAACTAAAACTGTGTAGACATTAGCCCTAGGGATATCTCAGAATCAATAGGAGATTGACCTAAGAAGTAAGTTGTTAGAGTTTGACTCTTGTCAATCAGTGTCCGAGACTGGGGATTGAGAGGCGAAACCTCGAAGGCTAGTGGTTTGACTTAGTTAGGCCTGTTGCTCTTGTACGGATGCCTCCCACTAATCTTGCTCTAACCTGGCCTATTAACTTGTAGTCAAATTGCTGCAATACACCTCTCATGAACAGTTTAATCAGTTAGGAGTCGTCTAGGTCAGGTCTACCCTAACATAGGCTATATTTTCCTTTCTTTCTTTTGTTTATTGGTTTGTTTTTCATTGTTAGTTTTTGTCAGTTTGTGTGAAATGGATTATAACAACAATTTTTTCAATTTTAATAGTAATCCATATTACACCCCGACCTCTTTTTGGATAACACCAACCTGGCATTTTATAACTTTAACCAACCAAGTATGCCATATTGGTTTTATCCGAATCAACATATGCCCCAATCCCAATATTATGAACAAGACTGGAATCATCATCTCCACTCTTCACCGAGTCAGTAGAGATACAACTCCCCCGAGTCATTTTATCAACCACCTTATCAACATTCATATGACTCTTATCTAAAACAACCGATAGAGGAAAAATTAACTTATGATAAGATTCTAGAACACGTGCACGAGTTCGAGCGACGAGCCAAAAATTGAAAGACTCATAAACCCTTCAAGATTTTCAAATGCAAGATCCTTACTCTATTTTTCAAGTCCCAACACAACAAGAAGAACCTACTGACATAGAAAAGAGTATGAAATTCATGATTCAGTCCCAAAATGATTCCTTCAATAGGTTAGAAGCACAATGATTCATTTAGTCAACATAGTAAATGATAGGAATGAGAAAACTCTACCTAAAATATTTTTGACCATTCCTAATTACCCTAGCCATATTGATAGGAACCAAGAATCATAGTGCCTTAGAGACTTTAATCAAGATTCAATTTCCTCACTCCAACTTGAACTTGACCAATCCCTAACCTTTGACGAATTGGCAAGTTTTTACTTTAAGGAAATTGAACTTGATTGTGAATGTGAACCCGATCCACAACATTGTGATTCAGTTTCAGTTTTCAAATCTGTGTTGACTCTGGTATCCTTACCCGATTTGGACCCATTTCTTGAGCCAATGCTGAATCATATCCCATAGAGCTTGAAATTGAACCACCGATTTTTGATAGCCATATTCCATTGATGGGAAAAGAATGTGAATTTCAATTTTTTGATTTGAAATCAACTTTTGAACAAAAACTGACTCTTGAATATAAACTTGATTTAAATCATATTCCCGAATTAGTATTGGTTCCCGAACATTTCATTCTTGAGCCCAAGTCAACCATAATACTAAGTCACATTCTTTTGTTGGACCAAGGTATAGACTATAATGACTTCGAGATGATATCCAAAATTGGTCATATAATAGGAATGATTTTAATGTTAGAATCTTGCATGATCCTATTTAGTCTGGGGATGATAAAACTATAAATAAGAAAAAGGTCATAAAAGGTGGTTTCTTTAAAAATTCACATTATTTAGATTGGGCAAAAATGCTTGGCCCAATCTGACCAACATCGGAACCACCACGTTGAGGTAATATTTTTCTTTCTTTTCTTCTTTTTCATGCATATATGTATTCATTCATGCATTTAGGACAATGAATGAGATATATTGGGTTAGGGTTCTAACAAACATAGGTTTTTCATTTTTTATATATATAAAAACAACATTTTCTTTGCTTTTGAAACTTTTTGAAAAGGAAACTAATATTTTGACTTTTTTTTGTAAGAAATTAAGTTAATTTTAAGGAATAGGAGAATTATAATTAGGATTTCTTACACTTGGTCAAATAAGATTATTTGTTTGATTTCTAGGGTTAGGAAAAAAAATTGAAAAAATAATTTAATCTGGATTTTACCTTGATGAAATATGCATATTTTTACACTTACATACTTAGGGTTCTAAAATAAAGATTCTTATGCGTTATTATATATATATATATATATATATATATATATATATATATATATATATATATTAAAAATTCTCTGATTAAGCTGGGTATTAGCGCCTCATAAAGCGTAAGTATTCACGCCTAAAGCGGTCCTTATTACAAATAAAAACCCTTAGTATCGTGGCCTTGTTTGCTCGAGTCCTCAAGTCCTAGGGATGTTTTCTCACCTGGTACCCTAAGACCGTCCGGTTTGGAAGTCACCGACCTAAGGCTCGTTACATAGGAAGATTAGAAAGCCTAATGAATTAAGGAATATTACCACCAAAAATATGTAAAAATAAGACATAAGAGTTAGAGTTGGAGAATTCCGAGTCAAATATGCACGGTCACGACGGTGCATATGACTTATGGTAAAATAATTGACTAAGTGAGAAATATAATTTTAATTCTTACCTTGATTGATAATAAGTTTTTGAACAGATATTAAGTTTAGGAATGAAAAGTTTAGTTTTCCTATAATTCCTAGATTATTTGAATTTTTACAAAGAATACCTCAAATATGTTTCCCTTTATCAAAATGCATTTTCAAAATACTAACACTTTATTTTTCTTCTTTATGGATTTTGTGAGTGTAATTCACTGAAAATCTTCACGAGACAAAACTCATCCTTTCGGGGTAACCTAGATATTTAACAGCTTTTTGCACATGCTAAATGCAACCGTGATTTCTACAAAAGTGAGTTAGATTGTGTTAGCTCTATTTTTCTTTTTATTTGTTTTACTCAAGGACGAGCAAAAGATAGGCGTGGGAGTGTGACTGTACACGTGCATTGCATTTTAGTGTCACATTTTTTTCATTTATTTGTAATAAAACTTTGCTATTGAATTCATTTTAATGTCTAATAGTATGCTGAGTAATTAATGAAGAAAAAAGAAAAATGGACCAGTTTATTCAATTAAATTCAGAGATTTAAAAATATGATTTTTAACTCAAGCAAATCAATGAAGATCTACTCATATTTAGAGATTTAGAAGCAATTCTATCTGAAAACAGAGTATATCAGAGAAGATAATCCCAGTTAAAAATCAGTTAAAACTAGATTTTTGAAGATCCATTAGTTAGCTGAAGACAAATGGAGATATCGTCAAATTCAAAATTCAAAACAGAAAAACTAATAGATAAAAGGAGATATTGGAGTATCCCAACCACACGAGTCCTTGGATCTGGCCACCTGGCTAGATCCAGACTGCGAAAATGCGGCCAAAGCTGTGTTTTTTATTGCAATATGGTTGAATTAGGGGGGAGCATTTGCTCCGCTATCTTCGTACTCTCTCTCCTCTCCTATTTCTCCTATAAATACTGGTATTTCTGAAGGCAGAAGAGCACCACTCTAGCAGAAAGTTTAGAACATACTTTTCTCTTTAGGTTTAACTTAAATTTTTGTTTTTCTCTTTTAATGTAATTTTCTATTTTGTTAAACATAGATTAGAGAAGAGATTCATGAGAGAAGAAGAGAAAGAGTTGTATTGAGAATGACACTGATGTAATTTTTTATCTTTTCTTTCATAGTCTTTCAATCGAATCGAAGTTTATTTTTTTGTTTTTCTTCTTATTTACCTTCTTTGCTTGATTGTAATCCAAATGAATTTGATAGTCTCGATTATGTCTTGCCCTTGCAAGTGCCACTGATGGCTTATAGTGATGGACATCTGTTTCTAATAGTATTCTTTTCTGCTTGCACTTTCATTTGATAGATCTATAGGAATTGGAAAAATCTTATATGTCATACTATGATCGCCTTCAAGCCAAAGAAGTCGTCGATACGGATCAGAGATAAAGTAAGCTTTAAGGAGGTAAGTATTTTTTTGTTCTTTCTTTCCTTATTTCTTAGGTTAGAAACACACTTTAATACACCTTATTCTGTCTTTTTAACTTAGTTTAAATACACTTCGAAACACCAACAACATCACCTTCTTCTTCTCCTCCTCTACTACTAACACTTTTCTTTTCTTTTCTAAAAACTAAAAAGAAACATTTTAACTGATCTAGTAGTTAAGAAAAACTTACCTAACGCTTCTATCACAGTCCCTTCTTGTGGATCACGACCCACATAGCCACTTGCTATAGCGGTAGAATTGAGCAACTTAGGACATTCTTAAACTTTACATTTTATGTGCAGGTTCAGACTCAATCACAAGCTGTGGACAAGCTGACGAACCAATTTTTGTCCATCCCAGGGACAAAATAGTGGCTTGGACTTTGTTGATCCAGTGAAGTGCACAGTAGGCCAAGTGTTGTCATTGAAGAGGCCTAGCCAGGCCTATAAGACTAAGTCAGTTCAATACTTAACCTCGCGTGGGCCCAAGGGGCTAGCTCTGCAGAAAGCTAATTGCCTAGCTTGGTCAGAAAGCTTAGCACAGCTCTATCAAAAAACTAACTTGTAGCTTCGCATGAACTCTTTATACCTCAACAAAGAGCTAACTTGTAGTTTTGCCTGAATCTTTACTAGCTATCTCCAGAGAGCTAACTTGTAACTTGTAGCTTTACTTAGAAGCTAATCTAGCTCACCTGGTGCCTTTGGCAGCTTCGCCTGAAGCTTTTGATAGCTTCGCATGAAGCTTTATTTTAGCTCCGTTATGAATTTTTCAGTTTATCAATTGACTGTTTTCCATTATGTTCGCAAAGGGGGAAAACTTACAATAAAGGGTTGAGGAGCTAAATTATAAGTATTCTAAAAGATTACAAGTAGATCTCCTCAGAGATTCTGGAGAAGTGTGCCGATAGGAGTCTGGTCAGCACGCGACCACTTTGTCCTTTGACGATGCGAGCGATGAGATTCCCTTCTCGCCTGGTTCCGGGAATCAGAGAACAGAAGGTTGGTAGAACCCTCTTGCTGCTTCTCAAAATCGCCTTCAATTAGGAATTCCTTCTCACCTGGTTCCGGAGATTCCTTGAGAAGAAGGACGATGTTAGGGTATCAACACCCTGGATAGAGAAAGCAATTCTCTAAAAGGTATCTGAATGCGAGAACGCACGGTGCGTTATGAAGAAGTCTCTGCTTGTGGAGTCCTCCTGCGCCTTTCTCTGGTCTTCCCTCCTTGTACCCCTGATGGGCTATTTATAGGGAGAGCAAGGGTATAACCGTCCCTTGAAAATATCGAAACAGATTGAATCAATCTGTTTAAATCTGGAAAGTAGCCTTGCTGCGAGGCTAGAATTGGCAGGTCGGTTGATCTTCTTGATCCTTCCATATCGTTGGAGGATTTTCCCTGATCTTCTTACTCGTTTTAGGAGAGCCAAGAGATTGTGGCAATCAACTGCCAAATTTGATCTCTGATTTGATCTTAATTGGATTTGATCTGATTAGATCTGATCTCATCTGGAGATTTGATTGGTCAAAGGTTGACCATAGCAGACCAATGGCGGAGCTGCCCGCATTGAGCTCGTAGCGGAGCTAGAAGCAGCTTCTGGCGAAGTTCGAAAGAAACCCTTTGGCGGAGCTGGAAGTCCTCTGTGGCGAAGTTTGCGAGTTAGCTTCCTGGCGAGGCTTTGGATGGCTTCGAGGCGAAGTCAAGTGATATTAGCCTCTCAGGCGAGGCTATCCCTTTGGGCTCATGTAATGCTAAGTTCTAGCATTTTAGACCTGCTGAGGTCTGTTTAGAAACAATCCGGGTTCACTGTCTGCTTGCTGGATCAGTGGAGTCCAAGTTGCTTCCTTGTCCCTCGGAGATGGGTGAAAACTGGTCTTCAGCTCGTCTGTCACTTGTCTTTTGTAAATGTCAACAAGTTTAGACATTGTTCGAACCAATAAGAATCTTGTCTTTTTTAAGTGTCAACAAGACCCCCTTAAAGTTTTCGAAAGTCTGCAATGGCTCAGACTTCGAAATACTTTGAACTGCTTTGATCGTGTGGAGTGTGGAGTATGAACATCGCCATGATGGTTGAGTTCAGCTTCGCTTTGATCCTACTTTGGATGTAGATTCGCCGAGGAATCATGTAGACTCGCGTCTGGGTAGCTTCGCAGCTAGATAAGTTCGCTCTGGAACATCTGTCGCTTTCCCGAGGTCAACTGCCGTTGGCCAGTTACGAGGAGGATTACTCCTTCTCCGTGCTGATCGAGGGAGATATTCTCCGATTTGCACGTTTCCAAGGAGGAGGTATTCCTCTCTTCAAGGCGCCATAAGTGTCTTATGAGGGAGACGTTTCTCCCTTTGCACAGTTCCAAGGGAAGCCGTCCCTGTTCTCAAGGCACAGTAAATGCCTTAAATGCGCTCGTGCTTCCACGCTTGAGGTGGCAGCACTCAGCCATGGGGCCTATAAATAGGACACTTGAGGTCCTCTGAAGAGAAGCGATCTGCTCTTCTTCTTCTCTTCTCTTGTTGAGAGAGATACTCAGATCTTTGAATTAGTGGGAATGCCCACTCTGGTTATTATCCAGCCAAGGACTGGTAAGTCTTGATTATTCAACGACTTCACCGATTTTAGGAAATTCATCTCCCTCAATCCAGCTTTAGCGGCTGCTTCAGGGATTAGCTTCCCTTGTTCTCCATTTAACTGATCTGCGGAGAAGGATTTCAGTATAGCTTCCCAGCGAAGCTATCATTCTGACTTGATCACAGAAAGATCATTGCATGTTAAGTCCGCTGCATAGGCAGAACTTGGGACTTGGTATCTTCAAGGTTGAGCCAGTCTTGCCATATAGGTGAGGCTAAGACTGTGTCCCATAGGATCAGTCCGGCTTAGCCATATGGGCGAGGCTAGGACTTGGCGCTTGCTGAGCTAGCTCATCATCACTGTGCAAGCGAGACTTATCCTCTGCTCCAATCGAAATCGGATTGCTTCGCCCCAAAGAATTCGGCTTTAGCGCTTTTGCAGTATCTTTTGTGTTTAACTGCTAACTACTTGCTCCAATTTGCATTGCAGTGAGCTATATTCGCGGATCTTGTGTCTTGATGAAAGAGACGAAAAGTTGCCTATGCTTCTCCGGTTGAAGCTTTACTTTTAAGCATGAGGAACAACTTGGGGCAGCCGATGTGTGTCCCAGAGGCTGTTGGCAGCTCTTATCCGAGATGATTCGTTCTGAGGCGAGGCTGGTAGCCGCCTATCTGAGATGATCCACTTCGGGGAGGCGGATGTCACACCTGTGAGATCACTGACATCACTGTCAATTCCCATTATAGGTGATCTATCGGGTTGGCGGTGATAAGTTCATTGCCAATTTTCATCAAAGGTGATCCAGCTTCCTGGTGGCAAAAATTTGCCATTATGTGAAAAATTATGGCCCTGTCCTCGTGGCACAACTGGTTACGCCTTGTGCAGGAGGAAGGCCTTTCGTGTCCAGTTGGTCTGGTTTTGGAAGCAGATAAAACCACTTGTATGCCTTTTGCGCAAATGATCTTGCTGAGCAACTGAATCTGTTGTATGAAATACAACTTTGATGTAGTATCAATGTACCTTTCCTCTTAAATCAATGAAAGTTCATTTTCTGCTCATCTGATTTTTGCCTGTTCTCATTGAGAATTTGGCCATGGCGGACTAAACTTTGTGCAGAGTTAAGGACAGGGTCCTTTTTGAATGAGCTTCGCACGACGCTGGCATATCGGCGAATTATGCCATTAGTGGGCTAAGGCAATCTTTTTGGCGAAGTTCTTGATGAACTTGTGCGAAGTCCGCACTTTAGCTCATTGGCGAAGTTAAGCCTTAGTGGCTGAATCAGCGCTTCTCGGGAAGGCGCTTTAGGCGGCGTTTCAAATTAATTTGAAACGACAGCCTGTACTCTTTTCGAGGCGTCGTTTCAGGTGCTCATTGGCCTATAAAAGTCCGATCGGACTGTAGAGAGGACAGATCTCTTCACTTGAAATTTTTAGAGACCTTTAGACTCTTCTTCTTCCTCTTTCCTTTCCATTAAAAAAAATTTGAAAGCTTCCGCAGCTCTTCAATGGCGCAAGAGAGACGAGCAGGAAAAGAAGTGGCAACTTCTGCAGCGGAGGGTCCTTCTCCTCCTCCGGTCATCGAAGGACCAATCGCCGGTAGGGAACTTTCCCTTTTGATTAGAAACTGTCGTCTCTCCTTTAAGGCCGATTTATGGCTGTCCTTGGATAAATCTAACATGAGAACAACCATGGTCTCGTGATTTTAGGGGTCCAATTCCCTGATTTTACCTTGATTTCTTGATCGGGAATCCAAGAACTGAAGAGTTCTTCTTCAAGCTTCCAAGCGAAGTTAACCTTTAGGCGGTTCATATCCTGTTGAATGACAGGATGCGAAGCTGTCCTTTGAAATTTGACAGAAAAGGACCGTAATGCCCTTCTGACGAAGTTATCCTTCGCGGTTTTGTCACATCTTGTTGTTCGAAGCTAAGCTTCCAAAGCGAAGCTAACACTTTGATGTTTTCTTGCATCTTGTCCTCGTGTGGGATGCGGAGTTACACTGCAGCTGCGAAGCTAAGCTTCGGACGAAGCTATCGTTTAGGCCAATCTTGCTCAGAGGGCGAGGCTATGCCTTGTCAAATTTTGCGTTCTGATTTTAGCCCTCTTTCGGCTGATGAACTAATCATAATTTCTTTTTGTTCCTGCAGTACACTATACTCCTGGTCCTTCAAACAACCTGTTCGGGATGACCATGGGATCGGATGGCAATATCAGCTTGCATTTTCAGGGACAGGCTTCTCTGTTCAGTGAGCGGAGTTCTCTCGTCAGAGATACGCTTATTCATGGTGGTGATCAATATACCGCGAGGAGTATCCTGATCACAGCTCCCCTTGAAGATGTCGACCGTTGAATTTATAGGAAGCTCGATTTCATGTTCGGGATGCGCACCAGACCCTGACCACCAACTACATGCAGGGGAAGGGCAGTGGATTTTCCAGTTGGATGGCGAGAGGTTCTACCTTCCGTCCAACAAGCGCCATTTTTCTTTGTCTTCCCTCCAGTGCGTGACGCAGGCTCGGAGATGTCGTGGGAAGTGAGCCGGAGTACTGACTCTGTTCACATAGGAAAATTGATGCTTCAATCTCCTGGTTTATGCAAGAGCGGGCCTCCTCATTGCATAATAGGCCTGCATCCTGGGAATGTGTCACGAGAGATCCTAGTGGGAGAGAATCCTGCAGTGGCGCTGACCTTTGGCAACCAATTCTGCAAGGTCATGGGAACTACCCAGCTACTGACTTCAGGACTCCAGGCTGGATTCACCCTCTGAAGACATGGTGGGTGGATTTGACTACCTACATCCTTGCTCGTTTCGAGGAGGATTTGGAGAGGCTGAACCTCTGCGAGGCCGTCAGGGCGACCTGCTATGGTATTGAGATGAACGTGGCGTGCTTTTACGCCATTTTTGAATTGTATTGCCCAGCTTTGGGGACTTTCTTCACCCCTGTCGGTGAGTTGGGTATGGCCTTGCATGAGATGTGGGAAGTCTCTGCTCTGCCTTTTGGGTCTCTTCCCTATGAAGAATACTTCCCGTGTGAGGCAGAATTGGCTCTTCTGGAGAAGCAGGAGCCTGCCTTGTTCGAGACCTACAGGGAGTTAATGTGCCATTTGTATATTTGCTCCAATATGCATGGGAGCAATAAGGGAAACTTCCTGTAGCTTGAAAAGCTGGGGAGACTATTTGTTCCAGATATGGAGAATGCTCCTGAGGCAGCACATTGCGGAGTTGCTGATGAAGACATCTTTGACCGATACAAAAGCACTCCCAAGGGGATCTAGTTGTGAAGGAAGACGATGGTCCCTATGAGCAGGGTGAATATTCTTCGAAACTTCCATCATCAGGCTCACAGGCCGATGTCCCGGAATGCACTTCTGGCTGGCTTCCTGACAGTCTAGCTGAAGAGGTGCGTGATGCCGTCTTCTTCGGGTGACATCGTTCATCCGAATGTTTTGCTGCCCGCTGTTCGTTTGGTTCATGGTCGTCCGCTGGGACTTCTCTCGGCCATGGTGTGTTGTATCCAGAGAGGCCTTCGTGCATTGAAGGAGGCTTTTTGCAGGCCACCAACGACAAAGCGTGGAAAGGGGACCTTTCGCCCCGCGACGGACCTAACCCCAGAATAGGTCTGACGTATACTTACTTGATGGCGTGGTTCGCCTTGCATTGTCCTTCTCTAATCAAAGCCGGAGAGGATCCCCCGCAAGATGTTCGAATGGCGCTCCTCCGCCGATTCGAAGGATGCTCATGGCAGAAGACTTATGTGGCTGAGGCCCGTAAATTAGTACGTCGCTATGACGTCTATAGTCTCTTCCGCTATTTTCCCCGTATTCGGGGTGCAGGCTATGGGGAAGAGTTCAAAGATGGGGAGGGGCATTCGTCCCTGAGCCGGGGAATTTTGAGTGGCTGGTCAGTATCCGGCCTTCACATCTATTGTACCGGAGCGGGGATAGCTGCTACTTGGAGCCTACATCCCAAGTCGGTTTGCTCGACAGTTTGGATATGACCAACTGTACGTGGGCAACCCGAATCTCAATCTGGCTTTCATGGGGAGCCTTATTGATGGGGCCCGTGCCTGGTGATTCTTTACTGCAGGCGGTACTGGGGCGCGGCTGCGTACGCCGTTGAAGAATCCCAATCTTCTAATGACCCTGTGCTTCTGTCAGTGGTATGCCACTTCCACTCCACACCTCTCGAATTCAAGGTGAACAGTTCTGGTTGAAGTTAATTTCTCAGCAGCTGAGGCAGAAGGCTTCTGAGAAAAGGGAAGGCAAAAGGGTTCGCACCCCAGGTATAGAGGAGTTCGTTGCTGTGGAAGACACAAGGCCTCAGATGCCGAGAGTCCTCGCTTCGAGGTGGGAGCGGGGGCTGAGACTCCTGCAACTAGCTCTGGTGTGATGGGACAGCTCCCCGTCATTATGTAGAAAAGTGGAGGAAGAGAATTCTGAAGTCCACTTCAAAAGAAGCGGGCAGGTAGCTCTCGTAGGAAATCATTGGCGAAGAAGTCCCGCCGCCAAGCTCCTACGATTGTCGTAGAGGGTCATCCCTCTACAGCGATTCCTCCTGCTGCCCATTAGCAGCTGAACCGTCGTTGCTGAGCCGACTAGAGGTGAATTCGCTCCGGGCCTGGGTAAGATTAACCCTGTCCATATAATATGGAGCCTTTTTGTGTGTTCCCATTGACTTATTATCAATTCTTCTTGATTGTAGGAGCTGAGGCAGCTGGAGAGCAAGGGGAACATTATGATCCCCTATTTACTTATGGACTGAAGCTGGTTCTTTTGCCCGTCCGGAAGAGTCCGGAGGTGATGTGGCCGACATCGGTCCCTCGGGCGCTAGGACTTCTAAAGGAAGTCCTGTGGCATCGAGCTCTATTGGGTGGTCCACCGGATACTCGGTAAGCGAAAGCGAGCCGGCTACTCGTGCTGATTCTGTCAAAAATTTCCGATGGAGCCCCTGGAGACTGATGTGGCTGACGAGATGTTTGAGGTGACATCATCCTTTGGTATTGTCCTAACCTCTTGGCTTCTTTTGCATGTAGTGTCCCGACTAACCGCAGTCTTGTTACAGGTGTTCGACCTCAAGATGCATCGGATTTAAGAGAGCCAGAAGATTTCCCCGAAGGGTCAAGGGGTGACATGAGCACTTCGACCGCGGCGGATGCTGCTGTGTTGGATGCGCTATATGGCGACCTGCCCTCTTATCGGCCCAAGTCAGCCGAAGGACCAGAGGTTGAAGGGGCAGCAGTTCTGGAGGTGTCCTCACCCCCAACTATATCAATGAGTGAGGTGCCGACAACTTCGCCAAGTGCGGAGCTGAGGGTGATTACAAGCCCTACTTCCCCAACTCTGGTAGTTGAGCCTGCTGCTCAGGAGATTGTTGTCAGCCCTACCTCAACGGTGGCTAGCGCACTGATTTCCATGAAGACTCCGCAGAGATCACTGACAATCTGCCCTGCTGTTGATGTTCCCATTGCTCCTTCCATGATAGTGTCGACCAGGCTGGTGGATTTCTCTGAGGTTACCTCTCTACCAGAAGTGGCTGAGGTTGAGAACGACTATATAGGTGGCCTCGTCGATAACTTTTATAAAGGCTTAGGGTGAACTATCGACTTGGTTTTGAAGGGCTCGACTATGCCGTTCTCAAAGTTAAAGGTGGTCCTCTCCCGTGGCATCGAAAGTATTCGGGATTTCGAGGGTATTACCAGGCTACTGCTTTGGAACTCCTGGTGGATGAATTTGAGAAGGATGTAGAGGAATGACGCCGTCTCCGCTGTTCGGGACCTGGAGTCTTTAGTTGATGAGCGATTTGCGCATCTTGTCGCTCAAAAGCACGAGGCCCGGCTTGCCGCACAAGAGGCTGCTAAGGCTATCTCTTCTGACTTGAAATCCTTGGAAACAAGGCAGGAAGAGGTCGGAAGTGCGATTGACGCCTCCACCAGTGCGCTTCTTGACGCTGAAGACAAGGTTGGGAAGGCCGAGGAAATGATCAGGAAAGCAAATCTTATTTTATCCAAGGCTAAACTGGTGTGTCTTGAGAAACTGCGCGGCTTGAGCAGCTTAAGGCTCAAGATGAAGAGCTCTCACAGCAGGGGCTGTCACAGAGGGCAACTTTGGCGGAGGTTGAAGCTCATCTGACCCAGGCAATGGATTTCAATGAGGCTGAGCTGAGGTCGCAAGCGCTTGCCCAGGCTGCTGATGACAGGATGATGAGGCTGGACTCCCTTGGAGAGCGGCTCAGATCTTACAGTGTGCGCCTGTAGCTCCATGTACTTTATCCTTTTGGAGTGAATGAAAATTTTTTTTTCTTCTTTTGTCGAATCTCCAATCTTGTTCTTCTTTCTGAATTGCGGTTCCAAATTATATTGCAATTTCTTGAGAACATAGTTCTTGTGGGTTGGATTGAGACTTGGCTATCTGTCAGTTCAGAGGTAGCGATGACATAACTGGTTGAGACGCCACCAAGCCCGAACCGGTCCTTGTCGGATCGAAAGATGAGACCTGTCTTTTGTAAATGTCAATAGGGCTCGGGGTTGAAACTTAGCTGTCTGCTGGTTCAGAGGTCGCAATGACATAACCGATTGAGACGCCACCAAGCTTCAAAATGTGGTGATACCCGTCTTTTGTAAATGTCAACGAGTATCCAGACCTGTCTTTTGTAAATGTCAACAGGGCTCAAGGTTGAGACTTGTCTTTTGTAAATGTCAACAAGCTCAAAATTGAGACTTGGCTGTCTGCTGGTTCAGAGGTCGCAATGACATAACCGATTGAGATGCCACCAAGCTTCAAAATTGGTGATACTTATCTTTTGTAAATGTCAATAAGTATCGAGACTGTCTTTTGTAAATGTCAACAGGGCTCAAGGTTGAGACTTGTCTTTTGTAAATGTCAACAAGCTCAA